>JAZKJV010011632.1:0-267374 GCA_037367405.1 Ottelia alismoides
TTGAGTTTTCCGCAGCTTTCGCATTCCTTCTTCAGTTGAATCGTACATGTGATCTCCCAATCTTCTCTTGACATCGAAGATGACGTCTCGACGGCTTTTCGGCTCAGACTCTGTGAGCTTTCGACCGTCCACCGTCGAGCGTATGTCTTCACAGGCTCGGGATGACCCTCTTCCCGAGCTGGTCCCATCCGATCTCGAGGCGAGTCAGACCCAGACTCCCTCGCCTCCTGGCCAGATCATTGAGGCAGACCTTCGCCTCAATACAGAATCCAAATCTCCTGAGTATTTCTCGATGAGTTCTTACGAGAGTTTCCATTTTACAGACGATCAGATGGCTCGTGGGAAAGCACAGCAGCAGATGAGAGGCCAGCAGCTGAGGATCATCCGGAGGGGAAGAGCAGATCCGAACGGAGATGTCACGACAGGTATTCTCGACACACTTCAGCAGATGAATCTACAGATTCGAGAACAGTTTAGAGTTCAGACCGAGCTGCAGGCTGAATTAGCCGCACTCAGAGCAGGGGGCCGGGAACCAGTTACTGCCTGTGGTTCCCGCCTACTTTACGGGACAAGTATGACCCGGGCGCTCGAACGCTTCATCATTGGATTCGGCTACCGCCGAATCAAGGGCCATACGAACTCCGACCGTCCTTCATCTCTTTGCTTCCCAAGTACTATGGGAATGCCGCAGAGGAGCCGTTCACATTTTACAGCAGTTTGAGATGATCTGCGGAACGACTGCTATCCAGGGAGTGACACAGGAAGCCGTGCGCCTAAAGGCGTTTCCTTTTGCCTTAGTCGATAAGGCCCTGTATTGGCTAAGCCATCTAGGGAGAGAAATCTCCACGTGGGACGACCTGAAGTCCACCTTCCTGCGCAAGTATTTTCCTCTAGGAAGGACGAACATGATGAGGAGTCAGATCTCCAATTTTACGCAATTGCCGAACGAATCATTCCATGAGGCATGGGATCGATTCAAGGACCTGACGGAGAGATGCCCGCATCATGAGATACCAATGAAGGTGCTAGTACAGAATTTTTTCGGAGGACTCCAGCCGGAAATTCAGGGGCTAGTTAGTGCCGCATGTGGCGGCAGTTACTTGAACAAGGATGCCGAGTCAGTCTGGGCTATCTTCGAAGGGATGGCCGAGAACTCGAGAGTTGTAGACTCTACTCGGGCATATCAGAAAGCCCCGCAGCCACCACATCACCGAGAGCATCACAAGGTGGCGAAATATCAGACTCTAATCCAACACCAACATGGGCTTCAATTAGTGAGAAATTTAACGTTGGTGGACGTGATTCACAAGCAGGTCCAAGACCTACAGCCGCTGCGACAGTTGGAGAAACTCTCATCTCTACCTCAGCAGCTGAGTGATCTTTCGAAGAAGGTCTCTGATCTTCAACTTCAGTACCAGCAGAGTCAGACTTCTTCACAGCCAGCACGGAGGATCGCACCAGCTCCACCCACCGCTCAGATACAATATGTTCAGAGCGAGCCCGAGATTCCGCAGATTGATGGCATGAGGATCAGTCTCATGCCAATGCCGGCCAGGTCATCAGCGCTACAGAGATGGAGGTGGAGCCGCAAGCCACTTTCGAGATAAATGGGATTTGGTATACTCCAGTTCAGCAGCCGAGTATACCGAATCACAGCAGCAGCAGCCGTACGGTCATCCGTAGCATGGACGTTCGCAATTCCAGCACCGCCAGAATTTCACGCCGTCGCAGTCTCATCCGAACGCTACCATCAGAGACCGCAGCCTACTTATCAGCACCCTGCTCAGTTTTCACCGAACTATTCTTTTCAGCAGCCGCAGCAATTTTCCTCTACACCACACGCTACTTTCATCCGTCCACCTCTCAGCACTTCACGCCAAAGCAGGAGAGAGGAGCAAGCCAGGGCCGCCATACCGAACCAGAGATGTCTTCACAGGCCCAGGCGCTCAACCAGATTATGGACATGCTCAGTACGCTCCAGATCGCACACAAGACAGAGATGGAGCAGGTTAACCGTCGTCTGGACGAGTTAACCGTGCCGAAGACCACTCTTCCAGCCCAGCCTCAGATGAATCCGAACAACAAGAGGAGGCATCCAGATCAGGTAGATACTACAGGTAAGATCTTGTTTCCTGAATTTTTTGTCTAACTTCATTCGTCTCAGGAGCGGTAGATCACCGCAAACACTACTGGAGAGGAGAGGGAACCAGAGAGCACGAGCATGATCCGAATGCCGAGGAGGAGAACCGCAAGAGGATGACGACGTAGAATCAATAGACGGGAGCAATGCCAACAGTTCAGATTATGGATACTGGCGACTCAGATGATGATATCACGCCAGATCAGGCAGAATTCCCAGACAAAAACATTTCTTCCCCTATTTTAGAGTGTTTTGTAAATAATTCTGAGACTCTCGATGTACCCAGCTGATTCCAATGATTTGAATAAAGTTCTGATTTTCTGAATCCTGACTTTATCCTTTTCTTGATGCTTTGTTTGGAAAAGGAAAGAAAAAGACCAAAAATAATCCTGAATCTCCACAATTTGAAAAGTTGCTCAAAGATCATATCTTTCTGAAGATCCCGCTCCATGATGCCTTAGATCAATTTCCTACGCTTAAGAATCAAATTGAAAAACAGATGCACCACACGTAGGAAAAAGAGATCCCGAACAAAAAAGCATGTATTGACTAAGGCTACATCCTGTGCGATACAGAATAAGCTTCCAAAGAAGAAGAAAGACTCAGGTGCACATTATGTCAGATGTGAGATCTTTCGAAAAGCCGAATTCGATCGCACTCTATTAATAACAGTTCCTCGATCAATCTGATACCCGCTTCCTTACTCGAGAAGCTCGAGTTAGGTCCTCTTTACAAATCCTGTGCGATCCTTCAGTTTGCTGATAGATCCGTAAAGAGACCTAAGGGTATACTTAGGAACGTTATCGTAACCGTGCAGGGTCTGCAATGTCCCGTTGACTTTACGATCCTAGAGATGAATTGCCCTGCACAGTTACACCTTACCCCGATCATTCTCGGGAGGCCTTTTCTAGAGACCGCAAAGGCTCTCTTCGATTATGATACAGGGAAGGTATCTTTTCGCGCCGAGGGCGAAAAGGTACATATAGAGATGGCGAGAGAATCAAATATTTCCAGTGATGCATCTTCAGATTTTCTGAGTTCTTTAGCCTCCTGCGATTACATGGATGAGGTTCGCCTTGACGACCTCGAAAGATACCAGGTAGAGACCCAAGAATGTTTGACAGAGGACGGGTCTGAGACTTTAGGTAGGTAGCTCTTCCGATGGAACTTTAATATTTTAGTCTGGATGATGATGAGCAAAGTGATCAGACTTTTGAGATATTAATGCAGATCTTTCATATTCAGAGAGTATACACAATTCCTCCATCTCAGATGAATCAGAATTTTGTTTAGTTGACCTATTCTCTTCTTATCATTCTGAGGAGTCGGATGATGTCTCGAACATCTTCTGTAGTCCGACTTTAGAGCACATTGAGATGGTGAATAATCAGAATGCAGATACATCACCTACCGACACAGATCCCCATACAGATATAGATGATGTTGCAGCAGATCCAGAGACTACCTTGCCAGAACTTAAGACTTTGCCACCAAACATGAAATATGCCTTCCTTGCGGGTCCACACCAACAGTTTCCGGTCATTAACAGCTCAACTTTGATCGATGATCAAGAATCTCGTCTGATGGAGATTCTAGAAAGAAACCGCAAGGCTATTGGGTGGACTGTATCCGATCTCCGCGGGATTAATCCTGCTTTGTGTTCACATCATATCTATCTCGATCATGACAGCAAGCCCTCCAGAGAGTTTCAGTGTAGGCTGAATCCGGTTTTACGAGAAGTTGTCAAGAAAGAGATTACGAAATGGTGTGCTGCAGGGTTCATTTATCCTATCTCCAACTCTGAATGGGTTAGCCCATTGCATGTGTGTCCCGAAGAAGTCGGGAATTCAGATGGTGAAAAACGAGAGTGGAGAGGAGATTCCAAAGAGAGTAACCACGTCGTGGCGAGTATGTGTTGATTACAGGAAACTTAACACCGCGACGAAGAAGGACCACTTCCCTTTGCCTTTCCATAGACCAGGTCATCGAACAGTTGGCAGGGAAGGGGTACTTCTGTTTCCTTGACGGTTACTCCGGATACAACCAGGTATCAATTGCTCCGGAAGACCAGGAGAAAACCACCTTCACTTGTCCGTTTGGCACGTATGCCTTTAGACGGATGCCCTTTGGATTGTGCAACGCTCCCGCGACCTTCCAGAGGTGCATGCTTGCTATTTTTGCGGACATGGTCGGTGATTTTCTAGAGGTTTTTATGGATGACTTTTCGGTCTATGGTGAGTCATTTGACGATTGTTTAGCGCACCTAGACCAGGTTTTGAAAAAGTGTTGTGAGGTAGATCTCGTTCTGTCATGGGAAAAGAGCCATTTTATGGTTACTCACGGGATCGTGTTGGGGCACGTCATCTCCCAGCGAGGCATGGAGGTTGACCCTGCCAAGGTGGACGTCATCAAGAAACTCAGAGCCACCATCCAACATCAAACAGTTACGGTCATTTCTGGGGCACGTCGGCTTTTATCGACGATTTATTCAAGACTTCTCCAAGATTGCCCGACCGTTAACTGAATTATTAGGCAAAGACATCGAGTTCGTTTTAAATGACAAATGTCTTCATGCCTTCCTCACGCTGAAAGAAAAGATAATCAGTTCTCATGTCCTACAGCCGCCAGATTGGTCTCTACCCTTCGAGATCATGACGGATGCATCAGATTTTGCGGTCGGGGCTGTATTAGGGCAGAGGAGGAATGGACTTCCCATCGCTATTCACTATGCCAGCAAGACCTTAGATGATGCGCCAGAGAAACTACAAAGTAACAGAGAAAGAGATGTTGGCAGTAGTGTTTGCATTAGACAAGTTTCGATCTTATTTACTTGGCTCCAAGATCACAGTTTACACCGATCATTCAGCTATCAGATTTTTGATGGAAAAGAAGGATGCCAAGGCACACCTTCTTAGATGGATTCTTTTACTTCAAGAATTTGATTGGATTCAAGGATAAACCTGGAGTAAAGAATGTGGTAGCTGATCACCTCTCCCGATTACAGTCAGATCAGCCTTCAGATGAATACACGCCAGAGATCGCAGAGAGATTTCCAGACGAGAGCATTTTTGCGGTTACAGAACTTCCGTGGTATGCAGATATAGTGAACTTTCTGGTCACACAGAAAAGTCCTCAAGGTTGGCCGAAGAACAGAGTTGAGAAACTCGTTTCTGAGTCACGATACTACCATTGGGGAGGATCCGATTCTTTTTCGCGAAGGACCGGATTGCGTTTACAGGCGATGTATTCCTCAGGAGGAATATAATAGTGTCCTCACTTTGTGTCATTCTTTAGAATCAGGAGGACATCATTCGGGGAAGAGGGACAGCGCAGAAGGTACTACAGAGCGGATTATGGTGGCCGACTCTTACCAGAGATGCTTGCACATTCGTAAAGAGTTGCCCAGTTTGTCAGAGAGTTGTAGGGACAGTCAGTGCCAGAGATGCGATGCCGATGCGACCCGTCATTATCTGCGAGATTTTTGACGCATGGGGCATAGATTTTATGGGACCGTTCCCTTCTAGCAGCGGCTTTGAGTACATCCTTCTCGCTGTAGATTATGTTAGCAGATGGGTGGAGGCTTATACCCAGCACGAACCGCAGACAGTAAACAGTTTGCAAGTTCCTAAGGGAACACATCATTTCGCGGTTCGGAATCCCTCGTATTCTTATCTCCGATGGGGGTAGCCATTTCATTAATAAGGAGGTGAAGAAGCTAGTGAAACAGTACAGCATCGATCACAGAGTAGCTTCTCTTTATCACCCACAGACGAATGGCATGGCCGAAGTTTCAAATAGGAGGTAAAATCAATTCTCCAGAAGTTAGTACGACCGGATAGGAAGAACTGGTCACTTCTTTTAGACCAAGTTCTTTGGGCTTATCGTACTGCATATAAGACTCCCTTAGGTACTTCACAATTCAGGCTAGTTTATGGAAAGCCGTGCCACTTGCCCGTAGAGATCATGCACAAATCTGAGTGGGCAATTCGAGAAATTTTGATGGATATGCAGAAAGCAGGAGCCAAAAGGAAGATAGATCTGAATGAGCTGGTAGAAATCCGCAACCAAGCATACGAGAACACACTGATCTATAAGGACAAAGTGAAGAAATGGCATGACAGACACATCCGACACAAGAGCTCTGGTTGTTCAATGCATAGGTTGAGAATTTTTCCCGGCAAATTGTAAAGCAAGTGGGAAGGACCGTACATAGTCAGAACGGTGCACGACAATTGCATTATTGGCGATATCAGATGTGTCACCTGGTGCAGAACCGTTCGTGGTTAACGGGCAGATGCTGAAGCATTTCGTAGAGACTACTGATCATCTGGCCCGTACTGAAGTGATCTATTTTGTACAGGAATCATAATCATTCTTTTACTTCTTCCTGTACAATTCCTTTTGAGCCATTCGGGAGATTTACAACACTTGTATATTCTTCATAGCCACAACCGTTCCCTGTTTTTGCTCGTCTTCTATGCTTAGGATACCAGATCTTAAGTATAGGGGGGACTGATTGCCCGCTGATTTATGTGTTATTTTTTGTACTAATTCTTTTGTATAGCCATTCCTTTTTCACGAATCACTGATCCCCAATTTTTGGCTACATTCTTTTCTATACTTAGGATGCCTTATCCTAAGTATAGGGGGGGACCGAGTGATTTCGATGATTTCATATTCTTTTCTTTTGAATTCTTCGTTATTTATCCTTTTCATTCAGTCATCCCGTTTTTACTCTCCCATAATACTACGATGACCTGATCGTAAGTATAGGGAGGTTGACTGACTTGTCATCAATATCTCTTTTTCACCCACTTTTACTTAGCACGAGTTATGCCCTCCTTTTTCTCTTTTGACGCTATGAGGACATAGCTCAAGCTAAGTATAGGGGGGTGCGTATATATTGAATATATACTTTCGTCCATAACTCGTACTTTTTATGTATTTTCTATACCTATAAATCCATAAAAATGGTACGGGTTTATTTAAAATCCACTCTCTTATTTATAAAATCCTGGTAAATAAGTAAAATATGCTTAAAACTTGTAAGTAAAACTTGTAATTAAAATTTGTACTTAAAATCTGTATAATACTTATTTAAAATCTTATTTAATTAAAACATGTATAAAAATCATTCAACCCTTGTAAAATACTTTGTAGATAAAAATTTGTAAAATACATTAGACCTTTAACTTAAAAGAAATTTATCTTGTAAAATTTGTAAATAAAACCCTCTTATAAAAACCATAAAAATTCATAAAAATACAAAGTCCTAAAATTTGTAAAAATTACAAAATCCTTAAAATTCATAAAAAATGAGTAAAATCCAGAAATAGACTTCACAAAAACATGGTTGCAATTGCATTCGCATTTTTCAGAATAAGTTTGATTTCCGGAACTAAGGACTGAGTCTAGTCTGAAGGTATGGAGCTTGATTACGGCCTTTAACTCTCATTGTAAGGAGCCTGATTAGGAACTGGAATTAGAACTCTTCAGGTCTGGTGACTTAAAATCTTTGGGTTCCGTAAGACCATATTCGGGAAATCAAGTCATCTGAGCTTAAGTAGACCATTTGGAGTCATCCGTACAACTCTTCACCAGTGAACCAACCTTGAACACATGCACTCTGCACTTAGCTCAACTCGCATGAGTTCCGAAAGGACAGTAACACCTTGGTAGTGCATTTCTATCCTTATCTTTTGCGGCATTGACGTCTAAAGACGGGAGAGATTGGGGTTGCGATAGTTGCTTCGGATGAGGGAAGGATCTGCTACACAATTTTTCTAAGACCTTAAAAAATGGACGGATTAAAAAGATTTCATATAACCGTCGAGGCACAAAAGATGAATGCAGTGCAAGCAAATTACAAAGTCAAGTAAAAGCAGAAGCCACCAAATAAGACCAAACTGGTCAAAGCTTCCACCAAGTATGCCTGCACATCTTAGTGGAGACTCAGCTACACTGGTTGGGCTTCACAAGGAGATGCTTCTACACTGGTCGCACTCCTCTTCTTTTCTCATTCTTCTAACTTCTCCCTATATTCGATTGTGGACATAGCAGAACTGAACTCAGAAGGGAATACCTCCCTCCCCGAGGAAAGAGTAGCGGGATGAGGAAGCCATAGGAGTGTATAACCGGGATTGACGGTTTCTTCGGTTCTCTAAGCAGGAAGAGCTAAATCAATTCACACACCTGTACAAGTTGACTTCAAAGATGATAGAGTTTGCGATATGAATAAGTGAGTCTGAACTAGCCGATGAAGTGATCTCGAGTAAGGATTATGGAACTTGAAGACTGTTGAGGATGAAATCCTAATCCTAGTTAAGGTTCCGATAAAATTGCTTGTTTCAGGCCCGATCGAGCTCTGTCCTTTGTCTGTTCTCATGAATTGGTTTAGGAAAACAAATTCAATCTAACTTTCTTTCTTTTTCACTTACTTTTTCAAAATAAGTGTTTGCTAAGGGACTAGCAAAGTTTAAGTATAGGGGGTTGATGAATCCATGATTCATTAACTTTTCTGTCGCATTTTGTCTTAAAACCCTTAACAAATACATGTAAAAACTCACTAATTCTCATACTTTACAAAACCCCATTCATGTGTAAATATTCACTTTTAACCACTAAATTCATGTAAATAAAATAAAGAACCAGAAAAAGAAAGATAAAGGCATATGGAATATATGTATATATATGTAATATGACTTAAACTATAAAAATAACTGTAAGATATATTTATAGCCTAACCCCCGAGACCAAGTCAGCATGGATTGGTCGACACACCAATAAGTAGGGGGAGATAAGGAAAGAAAACCCAATAAAAATAATTTATCACATGAATACACAATCTTCACTATTTATAAAATAAATCCAAAATTTTAAAGAATTTTAATTATTTCATCTTAACTTATTCTTCCATCAAATCTTTTCTCCTAATTATTCATAAAAATGTAAATAAAATATAAAAATAAGTTAAAATATTACCTTGTAAATATGCCAAGAAACTCAGCTTACAAATTGTCAAAATCTCAACTTCCGAACATCATAACTTCCTCATACGAACTCCAATTTCACTCTACTCACCTTTAAAGTTCATAAAATAATATTATCTAATTAATAAAGGTGATTTCACTGAATTCGGAGTCCGTTTGCAAAAAGTCGGTTTTGGGACCAAAGACAACGGGGTTTCTGGGCTATTTATTTTATGTATACACACCTTATTTATTATTTTCTTAATTTTATAATTTTTAAATTATTTCATGATCCTCTAGTTTCACCATAAATTTATTTCATAATTTTTGGAGACTATTTATTATTTTTATAAAATCAAATACCTTAAAATATAGGTATATTTGACCTATAGAGACACTTACTCTATTTATTAAAATATGTTTAATTAATTCATAAAAATCTATAAAAATTCGTACAAGTTCTTTTTTAATACCCTAATAATTAAGAAAATATAAAATTAATTTTTACTTAATTATTTATTAAAATAAAAATTCAAAACCTATTTATAAATACATATTTATTAATAAAATATTTATATTTTAAATAATATTTATATTATTTAATTAAAAGTAATTATACCATAATTTAGAAAATAAAATTATTTAACTTTCTTGTATTTATACCTACTCGAAATAATGTAATTATCTATTTTATATTTAATTTATAAGCTATTTATACTCTTGGACCAACCAGGTGCTGACACTTGTCAGCACCTGGGCCTTCTTCCCCAAGAAGAAGGTCTGCCGACTTCTGTTCTGACCAGCCAACTTCATGGATTTTTCCCGCGCAAATCTCTAACCACTCCGACCATCCTAAACCCTTAGATCAACCCTCCTACACTACCCTCTACCTCGCCAGCCCTTGATCTTGGCTTGGAGCCCAAGTATCTTCCCTATATAAGCCACCCAAGTCGCCATTAACAAACCAACTTTTCCAGCCTCCAAGCTTTCCAGTCAAGTGGCCCGAACCCCCATCTTCTTTGCCTCGCCCAGCTCGCTCAGGAGGTGACAGCTCCGCTCGAAGGCGTTCGCGAGGAGGAGGGTACATCGGAGAAGAGTTCCAAGGCGTTCTTCAGCCTTGCATCGCCGCCATCGCAGCGTGAAGCTCCGGCGAAGGTCGACCGCCGAGCATCTTTTTCCAGGTAATACACCTGGAACTCATAGGCCTATTCCTCCATTTTACAATTTCGTTTCTCGATCTCCGAGCCATGATTAGCGTGGCTAATCCATGTTTTAGATAGCCTAATCATTCACTTAATCCGCGCATTCGATATCCTTCCTCGATTCGTTTCGATTCAATTCAAATCAATTTCAAAATATCATCACATCTTCATGCATTCTGGTTGTTTGGCTGAAGTTTATTTTTTTCCAAACTTTGGGGCTTGATCTCTTAACATCTCGGCCGATTCAACAAGAATCGAGCACCTGCATCTATTGTTTGCAGATCCATCGTCGTCGCGAAGCATTAAGATCGGATCAAGAGCTCGTAATCATCATCTAAAAGCACCTGCAAAGAGGTCTCGCCACGACTGATTCAGCTCCAGGAAGTTGAAACTACCGTCTTCGACGCCCTTCCGCCGTCGCTCGGAGCGTCGCCCACCGCCATCTCTACCGCGGGCGAGCTCGAGGGGTGGAGGCGCCACCCCTCTGGCCCCGCCGGAGTGTCTGATTCGCCGGGGAGCAGCTGGAAGAAATCGGAGAAGAAAGCGTCCACCGAAGGGCTCCAACAACTTTAAGAACAGCCGGAGCACAGGCTGTCGACACGTGTCCGCGT
Organism: Ottelia alismoides; assembly: GCA_037367405.1. Classification (NCBI taxonomy): domain Eukaryota; kingdom Viridiplantae; phylum Streptophyta; class Magnoliopsida; order Alismatales; family Hydrocharitaceae; genus Ottelia; species Ottelia alismoides. Next base: position 10,922 of record JAZKJV010011632.1, read on the forward strand.
GAAGACCGTCCGATCGCTCCTGAAGCTTCTAATCTTGGCCGTTCAATCTGAAACGGTGGAGAAATTGCATCATAAGTCCAGCCAGATATCCAAAATTGCAACCCGCCTTTCTAGTTTTAAATAATTACAATTAGGTCCCTCCGCAGGGACCTAAATTAAGACTTTTTGTACTTTTGTTGCAGAACAGTCCTTGTGGACCATTTTGAGAACAATTTTAATTAGTTTTTTACGCTTATGCCCCTGGGCTGTAGGGGTTGTATCTTGTTCGTTTGACCTCGGATTTCGACGATTCTTTGGGAGGGTAGTTACACAACTACCCCAGCTATCTAGTATAAAGTTTTCGCGGCTTTTCGACGAGTTTTTAACGTGTTTTGATTTTCTCGAAAACCGCTTCGCTTTGTTTTGTTTTCTTGTGTAGTTCGAGTACGCGGCTCGAACCCTCGTTCTCCTATATTATATAGTATCACCTATATTCTATCCACCTATTATAATAATAAATAAATCTTTTGAAAAATATCCCTTTTTGAAAATTAAATAAAAATTTGAAAAAGAATAAAATCAAACAAATAAAAATAACAAAAATTAAAAATCACCAAAAAGCATTCCGACTTAGAGAAGAATTAAAATAAGATTAACGAGAAAAAAATTAGGGAATATATTCTGCCTCCTTGAGTTCGACCCAGGAACACTTGCCTGGTTAAATAAATAGTGAACGGTTTTCCGATAGGAAATCGTAAATTTGTTTGATAGGTCTAAAGATCGAAACACTTTCCGTTTCGCGGCTTTCCGCTACAACCGACACTTCACTCTCTTTTTAATAAAAAGTGAGAGCCGCGAAACTCGATCTTTAGACGCTCATCAAAATGGCGCCGTTGCCGGGGAGGCGTTAGATTCCCTTGATTTTTCATTTTTCGTGATCTTATTCTTTTTTCTTCTCTTTGCTTTGTTTTTCGTACGGTTTTTCGTACGGCTTTTTCGTGCGTTGTTTTCTGAGTTTTCTTTTTAGTTTCTTTACGGCTTTCTCGGCTTTCTCGATATTCTTTTGTGCTAATCATCTTTGCAGGGCCTGTAGGATCAACCGGTTTCCTCGGAAGCCGAGTCAGTTGAAAGGGCAGAGGTCGGCTCCTTCTTCACGAGTCGACTGCAGAGGAGCAGAGATTTAGTATCCTTTTATTTGAGAGAGAAAGGGAGAGAGTTGTACTTAGCTTAATAAAACTTTTCATTTTTTTAGGGGCTTGATTCATCGGATACCGTGTATCTGGTGAATCAGGGCACCCACGCGGCTTTTTCATCGCTTATCGTTTTTCTACGGTTTTCTAGATGCTTGCTTAGGTTTTTCGCTCTATCTGCTTGTGCCTCGTAGCTAGTTTTAGGACTTGCAACCTAGGTGCTTGCTCTAGGGTTTTAACAAAAAGACAAAAATAGAACGTTGTTTAAAATCATAAAAATTGCAAAATTAAAAATTGGGACTGCTAAAATTATCTGATCAAAAACCGAAAATCGATTCAATTGATTTGGGGAGAGTAACCCCCGCACATTTCTCAGAGTGCGCGAGTTGAGAGCCGACACTTAAGGATAGAGACAAAACCCGTATTTCTTGCGGGATACTACTGGGTCCATACACCTGATCGCTGTTCCTCAGTGGGTAAGCTCGGGTAGGCCGGAACGGTCCGGGTTTACTTAGCAGAGTGGGAGGTTTAGAGGACACTGCGCAAGGCTCCGTCCTCAAGTAACACGGGTAGCCGGAAATGGTCCGTACTTACTCCCATACTGGCTGAGTACGAGATGTCTCGCGTAAGGATTCGGGCCAGTGTCTTGAAGAAACTATCGGGCTCCTATTGGCTCGGCTCAACCCACGTAACCGCAACGATTGATAATCACAACCCTAAAACCGAAAAGATAAAAAGACCGAACTCTTACGGTCTTCATCAGGGTTTGAGTTGTTGAAAACGGGGTTTGCCTTGTGTTTGTTTGAGGGGCATGAGTTTCCGCAGCTTTCGCATTCCTTTCTTCAGTTGAATCGTACATGTGATCTCCCAATCTTCTCTTGACATCGAAGATGCCGTCTCGACGGCTTTTCGGCTCAGACTCTGTGAGCTTTCGACCGTCCACCGTCGAGCGTATGTCTTCACAGGCTCGGGATGACCCTCTTCCGAGCTGGTCCCATCCGATCTCGAGGCGAGTCAGACCCAGACTCCCTCGCCTCCTTGGCCAGATCATTGAGGCAGACCTTCGCCTCAATACAGAATCCAAATCTCCTGAGTATTTCTCGATGAGTTCTTACGAGAGTTTCCATTTTACAGACGATCAGATGGCTCTTGGGAAAGCACCGGCAGCAGATGAGAGGCCAGCAGCTGAGGATCATCCGGAGGGAAGAGCAGATCCGAACGGAGATGTCACGACAGGTATTCTCGACACACTTCAGCAGATGAATCTACAGATTCGAGAACAGTTTAGAGTTCAGACCGAGCTGCAGGCTGAATTAGCCGCACTCAGAGCAGGGGCCGGGAACCAGTTACTGCCTGTGGTTCCCGCTACTTTACGGGACAAGTATGACCCGGGCGCTCGAACGCCTTCATCATTGGATTCGGCTACCTGCCGAATCAAGGGCCATACGAACTCCGACCGTCCTTCATCTCTTTGCTTCCCAAGTACTATGGGAATGCCGCGAGGAGCCGTTCACATTTTTACAGCAGTTTGAGATGATCTGCTGGAACGACCTGCTATCCAGGAGTGACACAGGAAGCCGTGCGCCTAAAGGCTTTCCTTTTGCCTTAGTCGATAAGGCCCTGTTTTGGGCTAAGCCATCTAGGGAGAGAAATCTCCACGTGGACGACCTGAAGTCCACCTTCCTGCGCAAGTATTTTCCTCTAGGAAGGACGAACATGATGATGAGTCAGATCTCCAATTTTACGCAATTGCCGAACGAATCATTCCATGAGGCATGGGATCGATTCAAGGACCTGACGGAGAGATGCCCGCATCATGAAGATACCAAGAAGGTGCTAGTACAGAATTTTTTCGGAGGACTCCAGCCGGAAATTCAGGGGCTAGTTAGTGCCGCATGTGGCGGCAGTTACTTGAACAAGGATGCCGAGTCAGTCTGGGCTATCTTCGAAGGGATGGCCGAGAACTCGAGAGTTGTAGACTCTATCGAGCATATCAGAAAGCCCCGCAGCCACCACATCACCGAGAGCATCACAAGGTGGCGAATATATCAGACTCTTGAATCCAACACCAACATGGGCTTCATTAGTGAGAAATTAACGTTGGTGGACGTGATTCACAAGCAGGTCCAAGACCTACAGCCGCTGCGACAGTTGGAGAAACTCTCATCTCTACCTCAGCAGCTGAGTGATCTTTCGAAGAAGGTCTCTGATCTTCAACTTCAGTACCAGCAGAGTCAGACTTCTTCACAGCCAGCACGGAGGATCGCACCAGCTCCACCCACCCGTCAGATACAATATGTTCAGAGCGAGCCCGAGATTCCGCAGATTGATTGGCATGAGGATCAGTCTCATGCCAATGCCGGCCAGGTCATCAGCGCTACAGAGATGGAGGTGGAGCCGCAAGCCACTTTCGAGATAAATGGGATTTGGTATACTCCAGTTCAGCAGCCGAGTATACCGAATCATCAGCAGCAGCAGCCGTACGGTCATCCGTAGCATGGACGTTCGCAATTCCAGCACCGCCAGAATTTCACGCCGTCGCAGTCTCATCCGAACGTCTACCATCAGAGACCGCAGCCTACTTATCAGCACCCTGCTCAGTTTTCACCGAACTATTCTTTTCAGCAGCCGCAGCAATTTTCCTCTACACCACAGCGCTACTTTCAGCCGTCCACCTCTCAGCACTTCACGCCAAAGCAGGAGAGAGGAGCAAGCCAGGGCCGCCATACCGAACCAGAGATGTCTTCACAGGCCCAGGCGCTCAACCAGATTATGGACATGCTCAGTACGCTCCAGATCGCACACAAGACAGAGATGGAGCAGGTTAACCGTCGTCTGGACGAGTTAACCGTGCCGAAGACCACTCTTCCAGCCCAGCCTCAGATGAATCCGAACAACAAGAGGAGGCATCCAGATCAGGTAGATACTACAGGTAAGATCTTGTTTCCTGAATTTTTGTCTAACTTCATTCGTCTCAGGAGCGGTAGATCACCGCAAACACCTACTGGAGAGGAGAGGGAACCAGAGGAGCACGAGCATGATCCGAATGCCGAGGAGGAGAAACCGCAAGAGGATGACGACGTAGAATCAATAGACGGGAGCAATGCCAACAGTTCAGATATGGATACTGGCGACTCAGATGATGATATCACGCCAGATCAGGCAGAATTCCCAGACAAAAACATTTCTTCCCCTATTTTAGAGAGTTTTGTAAATAATTCTGAGACTCTCGATGTACAAGCTGATTCCAATGATTTGAATAAAAGTTCTGATTTTCTGAATCCTGACTTTATTCCTTTTCCCGATGCTTTGTTTGGAAAAGGAAAGAAAAAGACCAAAAATAATCCTGAATCTCCACAATTTGAAAAGTTGCTCAAAGATCATATCTTTCTGAAGATCCCGCTCCATGATGCCTTAGATCAATTTCCTACGCTTAAGAATCAATTGAAAAACAGATGCACCACAAGTAGGAAAAAGAGATCCCGAACAAAAAAGCATGTATTGACTAAGGCTACATCCTGTGCGATACAGAATAAGCTTCCAAAGAAGAAGAAAGACTCAGGTGCACATTATGTCAGATGTGAGATCGCAAAAGCCGAATTCGATCGCACTCTATTAGATAACAGTTCCTCGATCAATCTGATACCCGCTTCCTTACTCGAGAAGCTCGAGTTAGGTCCTCTTTACAAATCCTGTGCGATCCTTCAGTTTGCTGATAGATCCGTAAAGAGACCTAAGGGTATACTTAGGAACGTTATCGTAACCGTGCAGGGTCTGCAATGTCCCGTTGACTTTACGATCCTAGAGATGAATTGCCCTGCACAGTTACACCTTACCCCGATCATTCTCGGGAGGCCTTTTCTAGAGACCGCAAAGGCTCTCTTCGATTATGATACAGGGAAGGTATCTTTTCGCGCCGAGGGCGAAAAGGTACATATAGAGATGGCGAGAGAATCAAATATTTCCAGTGATGCATCTTCAGATTTTCTGAGTTCTTTAGCCTCCTGCGATTACATGGATGAGGTTCGCCTTGACGACCTCGAAAGATACCAGGTAGAGACCCAAGAATGTTTGACAGAGGACGGGTCTGAGACTTTAGGAGGTAGCTCTTCCGATGGAACTTTATATTTTAGTCTGGATGATGATGAGCAAAGTGATCAGACTTTTGAGGATATTAATGCAGATCTTTCATATTCAGAGAGTATACACAATTCCTCCATCTCAGATGAATCAGAATTTTGTTTAGTTGACCTATTCTCTTCTTATCATTCTGAGGAGTCGGATGATGTCTCGAACATCTTCTGTAGTCCGACTTTAGAGCACATTGAGATGGTGAATAATCAGAATGCAGATACATCACCTACCGACACAGATCCCCATACAGATATAGATGATGTTGCAGCAGATCCAGAGACTACCTTGCCAGAACTTAAGACTTTGCCACCAAACATGAAATATGCCTTCCTTGCGGGTCCACACCAACAGTTTCCGGTCATTATCAGCTCAACTTTGATCGATGATCAAGAATCTCGTCTGATGGAGATTCTAGAAAGAAACCGCAAGGCTATTGGGTGGACTGTATCCGATCTCCGCGGGATTAATCCTGCTTTGTGTTCACATCATATCTATCTCGATCATGACAGCAAGCCCTCCAGAGAGTTTCAGTGTAGGCTGAATCCGGTTTTACGAGAAGTTGTCAAGAAAGAGATTACGAAATGGTGTGCTGCAGGGTTCATTTATCCTATCTCCAACTCTGAATGGGTTAGCCCATTGCATGTTGTCCCGAAGAAGTCGGGAATTCAGATGGTGAAAAACGAGAGTGGAGAGGAGATTCCAAAGAGAGTAACCACGTCGTGGCGAGTATGTGTTGATTACAGGAAACTTAACACCGCGACGAAGAAGGACCACTTCCCTTTGCCTTTCATAGACCAGGTCATCGAACAGTTGGCAGGGAAGGGGTACTTCTGTTTCCTTGACGGTTACTCCGGATACAACCAGGTATCAATTGCTCCGGAAGACCAGGAGAAAACCACCTTCACTTGTCCGTTTGGCACGTATGCCTTTAGACGGATGCCCTTTGGATTGTGCAACGCTCCCGCGACCTTCCAGAGGTGCATGCTTGCTATTTTTGCGGACATGGTCGGTGATTTTCTAGAGGTTTTTATGGATGACTTTTCGGTCTATGGTGAGTCATTTGACGATTGTTTAGCGCACCTAGACCAGGTTTTGAAAAAGTGTTGTGAGGTAGATCTCGTTCTGTCATGGGAAAAGAGCCATTTTATGGTTACTCACGGGATCGTGTTGGGGCACGTCATCTCCCAGCGAGGCATGGAGGTTGACCCTGCCAAGGTGGACGTCATCAAGAAACTCGAGCCACCATCCAACATCAAACAGTTACGGTCATTTCTGGGGCACGTCGGCTTTTATCGACGATTTATTCAAGACTTCTCCAAGATTGCCCGACCGTTAACTGAATTATTAGGCAAAGACATCGAGTTCGTTTTAAATGACAAATGTCTTCATGCCTTCCTCACGCTGAAAGAAAAGATAATCAGTGCTCATGTCCTACAGCCGCCAGATTGGTCTCTACCCTTCGAGATCATGACGGATGCATCAGATTTTGCGGTCGGGGCTGTATTAGGGCAGAGGAGGAATGGACTTCCCATCGCTATTCACTATGCCAGCAAGACCTTAGATGATGCGCAGAGAAACTACAAAGTAACAGAGAAAGAGATGTTGGCAGTAGTGTTTGCATTAGACAAGTTTCGATCTTATTTACTTGGCTCCAAGATCACAGTTTACACCGATCATTCAGCTATCAGATTTTTGATGGAAAAGAAGGATGCCAAGGCACACCTTCTTAGATGGATTCTTTTACTTCAAGAATTTGATTTGGATATCAAGGATAAACCTGGAGTAAAGAATGTGGTAGCTGATCACCTCTCCCGATTACAGTCAGATCAGCCTTCAGATGAATACACGCCAGAGATCGCAGAGAGATTTCCAGACGAGAGCATTTTTGCGGTTACAGAACTTCCGTGGTATGCAGATATAGTGAACTTTCTGGTCACACAGAAAAGTCCTCAAGGTTGGCCGAAGAACAGAGTTGAGAAACTCGTTTCTGAGTCACGATACTACCATTGGGAGGATCCGATTCTTTTTCGCGAAGGACCGGATTGCGTTTACAGGCGATGTATTCCTCAGGAGGAATATAATAGTGTCCTCACTTTGTGTCATTCTTTAGAATCAGGAGGACATCATTCGGGGAAGAGGACAGCGCAGAAGGTACTACAGAGCGGATTATGGTGGCCGACTCTTACCAGAGATGCTTGCACATTCGTAAAGAGTTGCCCAGTTTGTCAGAGAGTTGTAGGGACAGTCAGTGCCAGAGATGCGATGCCGATGCGACCCGTCATTATCTGCGAGATTTTTGACGCATGGGGCATAGATTTTATGGGACCGTTCCCTTCTAGCAGCGGCTTTGAGTACATCCTTCTCGCTGTAGATTATGTTAGCAGATGGGTGGAGGCTATACCCGCACGAACCGCAGACAGTAAGACAGTTTGCAAGTTCCTAAGGGAACACATCATTTCGCGGTTCGGAATCCCTCGTATTCTTATCTCCGATGGGGGTAGCCATTTCATTAATAAGGAGGTGAAGAAGCTAGTGAAACAGTACAGCATCGATCACAGAGTAGCTTCTCTTTATCACCCACAGACGAATGGCATGGCCGAAGTTTCAAATAGGGAGGTAAAATCAATTCTCCAGAAGTTAGTACGACCGGATAGGAAGAACTGGTCACTTCTTTTAGACCAAGTTCTTTGGGCTTATCGTACTGCATATAAGACTCCCTTAGGTACTTCACAATTCAGGCTAGTTTATGGAAAGCCGTGCCACTTGCCCGTAGAGATCATGCACAAATCTGAGTGGGCAATTCGAGAAATTTTGATGGATATGCAGAAAGCAGGAGCCAAAAGGAAGATAGATCTGAATGAGCTGGTAGAAATCCGCAACCAAGCATACGAGAACACACTGATCTATAAGGACAAAGTGAAGAAATGGCATGACAGACACATCCGACACAAGAGCTTTGTCCCTGGGCAGAAAGTCTGGTTGTTCAATGCAAGGTTGAGAATTTTTCCCGGCAAATTGAAAAGCAAGTGGGAAGGACCGTACATAGTCAGAACGGTGCACGACAATTGCATTATTGCGATATCAGATGTGTCACCTGGTGCAGAACCGTTCGTGGTTAACGGGCAGATGCTGAAGCATTTCGTAGAGACTACTGATCATCTGGCCCGTACTGAAGTGATCTATTTTGTACAGGAATCATAATCATTCTTTTACTTCTTCCTGTACAATTCCTTTTGAGCCATTCGGGAGATTTACAACACTTGTATATTCTTCATAGACCACAATCGTTCCCGTTTTTGCTCGTCTTCTATGCTTAGGATACCATATCTTAAGTATAGGGGGGACTGATTGCCCGCTGATTTACGTGTTATTTTTGTACTAATTCTTTTGTATAGCCATTCTTTTTCACGAATCACTGATCCCCAATTTTTGGCTACATTCTTTTCTATACTTAGGATGCCTTATCCTAAGTATAGGGGGGACCGAGTGATTTCGATGATTTCATATTCTTTTCTTTTGAATTCTTCGTTATTTATCCTTTTCATTCAGTCATCCCGTTTTTACTCTCCCATAATACTTACGATGACCTGATCGTAAGTATAGGGGAGGTTGACTGACTTGTCATCAATATCTCTTTTTCACCCACTTTTACTTAGCACGAGTTATGCCCTCCTTTTTCTCTTTTGACGCTATGAGGACATAGCTCAAGCTAAGTATAGGGGGGTGCGTATATATTGAATATATACTTTCGTCCATAACTCGTACTTTTATGTATTTTCTATACCTATAAAATCCATAAAAAGTGGGTACGGGTTAATTTAAAATCCACTCTCTTATTTATAAAATCATGGTAAATAAGTAAAATATGCTTAAAACTTGTAAGTAAAACTTGTAATTAAAATTTGTACTTAAAATCTGTATAATACTTATTTAAAATCTTATTTAATAAAACATGTATAAAAATCATTCAACCCTTGTAAAATACTTTGTAGATAAAATTTGTAAAATACATTAGACCTTTAACTTAAAAGAAATTTATCTTGTAAAATTTGTAAATAAAACCCTCTTTATAAAAACCATAAAAATTCATAAAAAATACAAAGTCCTAAAATTTGTAAAAATTACAAAATCCTTAAAATTCATAAAAAATGAGTAAAATCCAGAAAATAGACTTCACAAAAACATGGTTGCAATTGCATTCGCATTTTTCAGAATAAGTTTGATTTCCGGAACTAAGGACTGAGTCTAGTCTGAAGGATGGAGCTTGATTACGGCCTTTAACTCTCATTGTAAGGAGCCTGATTAGGAACTGGAATTTAGACTCTTCAGGTCTGGTGACTTAAAATCTTTGGGTTCCGTAAGACCATATTCAGGAAATCAAGTCATCTGAGCTTAAGTAGACCATTTGGAGTCATCCGTACAACTCTTCACCAGTGAACCAACCTTGAACACATGCACTCTGCACTTAGCTCAACTCGCATGGAGTTCCGAAGGACAGTACACCTTGGTAGTGCATTTCTATCCTTATCTTTGCGGCATTGACGTCTAAAGACGGGAGAGATTGGGGTTGCGATAGTTGCTTCGGATGAGGGAAGGATCTGCTGACACAATTTTTCTAAGACCTTAAAAAATGGACGGATTAAAAAGATTCTATAACCGTCGAGGCACAAAAGATGAATGCAGTGCAAGCAAATTACAAAGTCAAGTAAAAGCAGAAGCCACCAAATAAGACCAAACTGGTCAAAGCTTCCACCAAGTATGCCTGCACATCTTAGTGGAGACTCAGCTACACTGGTTGGGCTTCACAAGGAGATGCGTCTACACTGGTCGCACTCCACTTCTTTTCTCATTCTTCTAACTTCTCCCTATATTCGATTGTGGACATAGCAGAACTGAACTCAGAAGGGAATACCTCCCTCCCCGAGGAAAGAGTAGCGGGATGAGGAAGCCATAGGAGTGTATAACCGGGATTGACGGTTTCTTCGGTTCTCTAAGCAGGAAGAGCTAAATCAATTCACACACTGTACAAGTTGACTTCAAAGATGATAGAGTTTGCGATATGAATAAGTGAGTCTGAACTAGCCGATGAAGTGATCTCGAGTAAGGATTGTGGAACTTGAAGACTGTTGAGGATGAAATCCTAATCCTAGTTAAGGTTCCGATAAAATGCTTGTTTCAGGCCCGATCGAGCTCTGTCCTTTGTCTGTTCTCATGAATTGGTTTAGGAAAACAAATTCAATCTAACTTTCTTTCTTTTTCACTTACTTTTTCAAAATAAGTGTTTGCTAAGGGACTAGCAAAGTTTAAGTATAGGGGGTTGATGAATCCATGATTCATTAACTTTTCTGTCGCATTTTGTCTTAAAACCCTTAACAAATACATGTAAAAACTCACTAATTCTCATACTTTAACAAAACCCCATTCATGTGTAAATATTCACTTTTAACCACTAAATTCATGTAAATAAATAAAGAACCAGAAAAAGAAAGATAAAGGCATATGGAATATATGTATATATATGTAATATGACTTAAACTATAAATATAACTGTAAGATATATTTATATCCTAACCCCCGAGACCAAGTCAGCATGGATTGGTCGACACACCAATAAGTAGGGGGAGATAAGGAAAGAAAACCCAATAAAAATAATTTATCACATGAATACACAATCTTCACTATTTATAAAATAAATCCAAAATTTCAAAGAATTTTAATTATTTCATCTTAACTTATTCTTCATCAAATCTTTCTCCTAATTATTCATAAAAATGTAAATAAAAATATAAAAATAAGATAAAAATATTACCTTGTAAATATGCCAAGAAACTCAGCTTACAAATTGTCAAAATCTCAACTTCCGAACATCATAACTTCCTCATACGAACTCCAATTTCACTCTACTCACCTTTAAAGTTCATAAAATAATATTATCTAATTAATAAAGGTGATTTCACTGAATTCGGAGTCCGTTTGCAAAAAGTCGGCTTTGGGACCAAAAGACAACGGGGTTTCTGGGCTATTTATTTTATGTAACACATCTTATTTACTATTTTCTTAATTTTATAATTTCTAAATTATTTCATGATCCTCTAGTTTCACCATAAATTATTTCATAATTTTTGGAGACTATTTATTATTTTTATAAAATCAAATACCTTAAAATATAGGTATAATTGACCTATAGAGACACTTACTCTATTTATTAAAATATGTTAATTAATTCATAAAAATCTATAAAAAATCGTACAAGTCTTATTTAATACCCTAATAATTAAGAAAATATAAAATTAATTTTTACTTAATTATTTATTAAAATAAAAATTCAAAACCTATTTATAAATACATATTTATTAATAAAATATTTATATTTTAAATAATATTTATTATTTATTAAAAGTAATTATACCATAATTTAGAAAATAAAATTATTTAACTTTCTTGTATTTATACCTACTCGAAATAATGTAATTATCTATTTTATATTTAATTTATAAGCTATTTATACTCTTGGACCAACCAGGTGCTGACACTTGTCAGCACCTGGGCCTTCTTCTCCAAGAAGAAGGTCTGCCAACTTCTGTTCTGACTAGCCAACTTCATGGATTTTTCCCGCGCAATCTCTAACCACTCCGACCATCCTAAACCCTTAGATCAACCCTCCTAACTACCCTCTACCTCGCCAGCCCTTGATCTTGGCTTGGAGCCCAAGTATCTTCCCTATATAAGCCACCCAAGTCGCCATTAACAAACCAACTTTTCCAGCCTCCAAGCTTTCCAGCTCCAGTGGCCCGAACCCCCATCTTCTTTGCCTCGCCCAGCTCGCTCAGGAGGTGACAGCTCCGCTCGAAGGCGTTCGCGAGGAGGAGGGTACATCGGAGAAGAGTTCCAAGGCGTTCTTCAGCCTTGCATCGCCGCCATCGCAGCGTGAAGCTCCGGCGAAGGTCGACCGTCGAGCATCTTTTTCCAGGTAATACACCTGGAACTCATAGGCCTATTCCTCCATTTTACAATTTCGTTTCTCGATCTCCGAGCCACGATTAGCGTGGCTAATCCATGTTTTAGATAGCCTAATCATTCACTTAATCCGCACATTCGATATCCTTCCTCGATTCGTTTTCGATTCAATTCAAATCAATTTCAAAATATCATCATCTTCATGCATTCTGGTTGTTTGGCTGAAGTTTATTTTTTTCCAAACTTTGGGGCTTGATCTCTTAACATCTCGGTCGATTCAACAAGAATCAAGCACCTACATCTATTGTTTGCAGATCCATCGTCGTCGCGAAGCATTAAGATCGGATCAAGAGCTCGTAATCATCATCTAAAAGCACCTGCAAAGAGGTCTCGCCACGACTGATTCAGCTCTAGGAAGTTGAAACCACCGTCTTCGACGCCCTTCCGCCGCCACTCGGAGCGTCGCCACCGCCATCTCTACCGCGGGCGAGCTCGAGGGGTGGAGGCGCCACCCCTCTGGCCCCGCCGGAGTGTCTGATTCGCCGGGGAGCAGCTGGAAGAAATCGGAGAAGAAAGCCGTCCGCGAAGGGCTCCAACAACTTCAAGAACAGCCGGAGCACAGGCTGTCGACACGTGTCCGCGTGAAGACCGTCCGATCGCGTCCTGAAGCTTCTAATCTTGGCCGTTCAATCTGAAACGGTGGAGAAATTGCATCATAAGTCCAGCCAGATATCCAAAATTGCAACCCGCCTTTCTAGTTTTAAATAATTACAATTAGGTCCCTCTGCAGGGACCTAAATGTAAGACTTCTTGTACTTTTGTTGCAGAACAGTCCTTGTGGACCATTTTGAGAACAATTTTAATTAGTTTTTTTACGCTTATACCCCTGGGCTGTAGGGGCTGTATCTTGTTCGTTTGACCTCGGATTTCGACGATTCTTGGAGGGTAGTTACATAACTACCCCAGCTATCTAGTATAAAGTTTTCGCGGCTTTTCGACGAGTTTTTAACGTGTTTTGATTTTCTCGAAAACCGCTTCGCTTTGTTTTGTTTTCTTGTGTAGTTCGAGTACGCGGCTCGAACCTCGTTCACCTATATTATATAGTATCACCTATATTCTATCCACCTATTATATAATAAATAAATCTTTTGAAAAATATCCCTTTTTGAAAATTAAATAAAAATTTGAAAAGAATAAAATCAAATAAAAATAACAAAAATTAAAAATCACCAAAAAGCATTCCGACTTAGAGAAGAATTAAAATAAGATTACGAGAAGAAAAATTAGGGAATATATTCTGCCTCCTTGAGTTCGACCCAGGAACACTTGCCTGGTTAAATAAATAGTGAACGGCTTTCCGACAGGAAACCGTAAATTTGTTTGATAGGTCTAAAGATCGAAACACTTTCCGTTTCGCGGCTTTCCGCTACAACCAACACTTCACTCTCTTCTTTAATAAAAAGTGAAGGCCGCGAAACTCGATCTTTAGACGCTCATCAATAGGAAATCCTAAGGGGAGAGAGAATTAAAATATTGAAAATATTGCATCTAAGCCCTCTGAGCTTTTCAACTTAGCAAAAGAGTCCTCGCCTCCAGATCATGTGCCGCTCATATGCCCATCTTGGGTAATTTGCAACTTTTTACCTTGCACTTATTTCTTGTTATCTTATGGTGCTATAACTTTGTATTATTGCGTTTAAGTCTCTGTTTACCAAACATTAAACTTGCTTGATCTTTCTATGGGAATAAATATTTTTATCATTCGAAAAATTTTGCGGAAATTTGCATATGCTCCTGCAGTAGTGTATTTCATTGTATAAATTTTTCATTCATTTTTATTGTAGTTTGATATATTTAAAAAATAAAAAATAGTGCCTTTTGCATGTCCAAACTTTGAAAATTCATAAAAATTCACAAAAATAGTTTAAAAAATCCACAAAAATTCATGTAGCTGCGTTTTGGTATCTTTTTATTGCTGACCAAATTTTTGTGCATTTTCCTTTTATAAAACTTCAAATAAGTGTAAAATACAAAAAAATCTTAAAAAAATTGTAGAAAATTGTAGAAAAATCCAAAAATTCTGATCTTGGTCTCTATTTGTAGATATTTCTTTGTAGTGTCTCTTAAAAATAATTCTCATGTATTTTGAGCTCTTAAAGGATTTTTAAATTGAAAAATACTCCTGGCTGTGAATAGTCTCTTTATTTTCCACTGTTTATTTTTTAGATAATAACAAAAACATCAGAAAATTGTGAAAAAATTAACAAAAATACTTTAATATATATTAAATCCAAAAACATTTTCTTTGGACTTTTCTGTATATTTTTGACCTTTGTGAAAAATACAAAAAGAGTGTTGTGTGTGTGTTTTTGTGCATTTTGTGCTTATTCGAAAAATACAAAAAATATATAAAAGTCAAAAACCACTAAAAAATAACTCTAAAATTTGGCTACTTAGTTTTTAAATCGTGCTCCTTGTGTTCAACCCTGATCGCTATACCAGGTAAAAAGAATAGCGAAAACTGCTTACATATTTTCATTGATTTATCTATTTTGAGTGGTTCATTTATTTTTCTCGTTGACCGATTCGCGCGGTTGAGAACGACGACAACTTGTGATTTATTTATTCCTCTCTTAACCGTATGGATTTCGTGTCATTAGACGCCATCTGACGAGCCGTGAAAACCCTATGTTAATATGTGAGAATTAAGCTTTAATTTGTCGTTTCGTTGTTGGCAGGAATTCAGAATCAGTCAAGAAATAATCATAAGAATTTATTCAATTTTAATCGATGTGGTTTTATGTTTATTTTACTTGGGCAAGTCCCAAGTCGAACTCAAGGAGGCAAAGGAACAACCTAGAAATTTGTCTATCAATCTATATGTACGATTTTTGAGATGGTATTTTTTGTATTTTTAATGCAATTTTGAGGTGCAAAATGCAAATGAGGCCAATTTTGTGACTAAAAAGAAATTTTCCCTCAAATGATGTCCGAAAATTAAGAAACTTGGCTAGATGTGAATAATGATGAAATGGATCACTGTAATTTTTTTGGAAATTTTGGATGCAAGATAAATATTTTATGACTTTATGAATGCAAACAAATTGAATTCTAATAATTAATTATAATAAATAGTAAACCTACTTATTTTCAAGAAATAAAATTATCTAATATCTATTACTAGGTGATTGACCTCAGAAAAATCCTAAATAATACGGTATTTAATACCTACAAAAAATTAAAGATTGAAATGCACAAAATGATTTTTATAGGGCAATCTATGCATGCAAATGCAATCCTTTTTTGGCATAATGTAAAAAACAACTAATTCTACAATCCATGAATTTTTGTTAATTTTTCAAGAAATGGTTAACTTAATATGAATTTCCAAGCACAGAATGGGCAAAAAATGTAATTTTTCATGAGAATATTAATTAATAATTAACCATATACCACAAAAATATCGCAAGCATGCCATCATGTAGATAATTAATTGTAGAACATAGTGCTATTTTTGGAATAATAACATATGTTGATATAGAGGTTCAAAATAAAAGGGAAATACAGGGGTCTGTTTGCAATTACAATAAATAAAATGCAGTACGAGGGTTAAAGTGTAAATACCTATACCCTTTGGGGTATTTCTGCAAAAAAATCCCAAGGAGACACGTGCACCTCACGTGTCCCTTGATCGGCAGGGGTCTTTTGATGATTTGTTAGAATTTGAAGGGCTCTGCTTGCAATATTCCCAGCAGGTCACGTACGATGCACATGATCTCTAGGATGGCGGGTGTCTTCTGTAAACAGCAAAACTTGGGAGGCTCTGCTTGCAATACACCCCTGCTCGCACGTAATGATCACGTGAGGGGGGATTCTGTGTAGATGTTCTATAGTGTTCCCTCCGCCATGCGTCGTGCACGTGATGAGGGCCTCGGGCTGGGAGCCCTGCCTGTGGCGAAGGAGTCATGGAGGAGCGGCGAAGGACTCGAGCTGCCTCTAGCTCTTGGTGGCATGGAAGGTCGTATCCCGATATATCGGCGATATATCGCCGATATATCGATATCGACATGGGACCGATATCGAAATCGATATATCGATATATCCGATTTCAGGCATTTTCTTCAGAAAGATTCCTAGATATAGCGATATATCGGCAATATACCGGCGATATATCGCTGATATATCGATATCGACACGGCATCGAAACGATATCGATATCAATATGTCCTTCCATGCTTGGTGGTGGCGTTGGCTCGTTGTGTTGTCGGTGGCGAACCATGGTGGTGTCGCGACGGGAGCCTAGGCGGAGAAGCTTCTGGCTGAAGGCACAGTCATGGGGTGCATGTGGAGCTGTGGATCAACGTTGATGGCGAAGGTCCTCCACTGGAGCTCAGCTGCTCAAGGCGAAGCCGTGGCGAGTGATGGCGGAGGAGCTTCTGGCGAGCGAAGCTACAGAGGAGGCTCCGGTTGTCGTTGAAGTGAAGGCGTGGAGGAGTGTTGTCGTTGGTGGATGTACGTTGGTGAAGTGGGAGGGGTTATCAGGCTCAACGACACAGGCCGGAGCGCAGCAACTGCGCTAAGGCTGGCTGGGACAAGATTAGGAGAACCTCGGACATCGCCGGTTTGAAGGAGGAGGAGGGGCATTATCACCACCAGCTCCTCCTCGATGATGAGTCTAATGGTGGATGATTCGAGAAGGGGGCGGCAATGGTGCTTAAATAGCGGAGAAGAAGGCGGCGATCGACCTTATTGGGAAGGTGAGGGAGAAAGATCAGAAGAAGATCTGGGCGGATTCGGGGAGGCTTGATCTAGAAGGAGATCGGGATAACAAGGATGAAGATCGGGACGAGGGCGGCGGTGCTGGGAAGAATATGAAAGGAAGGAGGAGGAGATGACGGAGGGGCGAGATATGCAGGTGGCTGCGCTGCGATTCGTGGAGGAGGAGGACATCACCGATTGGGAAAGAAAGTGGGAGGAAGAAGACGGATCTGGGGACGTCCGATCGGCCGAGATCGGGCGACCCAGATCACACTACGTGGCACAATTTTTTTATTTTAGTTAATTATTTTTTAATTTTTTTAATTTTTATAAATTTTTTAATAAAAAATAAACGAAAATAAGGCTAAAAATGGGTGACACATGGCGGCTCCAGGAACTGCCACGTATTAGCCCTAGAAAAATCAGGAAATTAAATACAAAGAAAAATCTGGAATAAGTAGAAAACAACCTCAGATCAAAAAATTTTCTTTATGAAATTTGCTCGTCTTGATGAGATCTACAACTTTCATGAAGAGACAAAAACCAAAATCGATCATTTGCACAAAGTGATATTTTTTGGGGTATCCCATATACATAGAATGCCTTGATTTTTGGGTTTTCTAGTTTTTTGTCATTTTAAACCAGATAAAAATCCGGAAAAATATGATAAATCAAAGATAAATATTTACAAATTGATCTATTTTTTAGATTTTTATTAATTAGGAAAAAGAAGAAATAAAATAAAATGCGAAAAAGGCAACTTTTGTACATACTGTTAGTGAAGACTCGGACTCAGTTAGTTTCTTTGATTTCAAGAGTTTGGATTTAGCTTTTTTATGCATTTTAATAAAACTTTTTATCAAATAAAATGAATGAAAAAGAAATAAAATAAAATGAGTTAATTATGTACATAAAATAATAGGTTAAAAACTGCTAAAATACAAAATGTACAAAAGAGGCCCAAAACCCAACTTTCACATATGAGCTTCGATTCACTTGACTTGGTCTTGTTTTGAAGGTAATTGGATGTACATTATTCAAAAGTGAGTAGGATTAAATCGGACACTTAATGAGGAAGATATCGTGGTTTTAGTCTGAGAATCCTAGAAATAGGGTTTGGGTTTTTGGTCCACTTATTTAGGTTAGTGATTTTTTGTATTTTTCATTTATTCTTGTTAGTAATATGTTCACAGTGGAGGTGGTTTCAGGTCATTTGGAGTTAGCATGAATTATTAAAAAATCAAAGAAGTTAGGCTATTTTACAGGTCAATTGGGCTGAGATTTTTGGCTTCTTATTTTGTGCAATTATGAGTGATAAAATGTAATTCTTATCAATACATGCATGAATGCTAATTATGAAAAATAAAAGAAGAAATGCCAATGAATTTTAGGGATTTGAGCTTAATTCATCATTTTAGAGTGATGAATATGAGATTTATAAATAGAAAATAAGAGAAATATTAGCCAAAAAAATCATGCACAATACATTTGGTATACTTAGTTGAAAAAACCGCAATCAGAACCTCATTGATCAATATCTTCTCCATATGATCTCAAATTGAATCAAACTCACCTCCATTGTATTTCTAATTAACTTATCTTTCAAATGAAGATAGTTTCATTTAATTTAGAGCTAAGATGCAAAGGCTGGCTTTTCTGGGCACTATTGCATATGGGCATATGCACATACATCCAATTATTTTATTCTTTACATTTTTAATCTCCTTATATTTTTGAATTATTGTACATATTATATAATAACTACTAAAATACAAACACAAATTAAAAGAAATTAAAAACACCAAAATAATTAATAAACTCTGATATACATGTATAATATATCTATGTTGAAGATACATGTAGTTATTTATACACATAAACAAAATTATTAAAATATCATACAAACATATGAATACATATTAAATAATGTTGTAAATATATACAATATGTAAGTACAACGTTACGTACATAAAATACAAAATAAGATAGAAATACTTAATATTCATATATATATATACATACATATATATAATAATAATATAAAGTAATAGACTATATTAAATAAGGTTGTAAAAATAAATAGAAATCACCATAAAAAATTTTAGAAAATAAGAAATATTTTTCATGTTCTGAGCTTTTTAAAATAATATCATTTATTATTTTATTTCTAATTATATTTTTATTTCTTCTTTGTCTTCTAGCGGGCCTACGTGGCATAATGGGAGCGCGATGCATGTTGACCCCCCAATCAACATCTCACCTGCACAGACCCTAACCCCTTCTTCTATCAGAATTGCTGACCCAACTCCTTCATCGATTTTTCATGCCAACTCCATGCTTCTTCTCACCTCGATTCCTTCACAAAAGTTGTGCACACCATCATCCTCATCACGTCATAAGGTTAGGATTCACGTACCACCGTCAATCATTGAGATATCCCAATTCTAAAATGGCCCTTCAGCTCAGCTATAAAACTTCCTCCTCTTCTTCCATTTCAAGCTTGATCCTCTTAGAGCCACATTAACCCCAAGAATCGATCCTGGAATGATTCCCCTTAGTGAATGTAAGGTGGAGCACCTGATTAGTGGCAAGGAGAAAGAGTTCCAAGCTAGATCCACCATCGTAGGAGCTTATCTCCAACGGGGTTTGTTTACCATGTATTCCTTGGTCAAGGCATAGTTTATATTAGTTAGGTTCACATTTTTATTTCTAGTGTAATCGTGCTTTTAGTTTCACTCCATTTCATCTTATTTTGCATTAAAATCAAAAATCAAAGTTCACAAGAGCTCTAGCCTCCGACCATCATTCACCATGATCCACCCCTATTTCTAACGCACTGTCATCTCCATCATCTCATCCTTCGTATTCTCCATATATTCGAGCCATCAGAACACATCAATTATGCAAGAATAAAGTTATCAGATCTCCTCCCCCATCCTTTACTAGAAATCAACCATTTTCCCCACTCCATTGTTGTTCAGCTTCATTCTGGGTTGAGGAGCTTGAAGGATATAGTTAGATCCTCAAGCGCATCACGGAAGCGTGAGCGTCGTATCGAATACGACGAGGAGCGACTAGTCGCACTAGTTGCTCGATGCAGCGGAATTTAAAAAATTTTCTTACGACGAAACCACATGATCCAAGAACACTTCTCGGATCGTTTCGTCTAAACCACAAACAAGTAATAGGATTACCTCTTGAAGCGTGGTTGCGATCGAGTCTCTAAACGAAGAGACCTCCTGTCTCAAGTCCGATCCGACAGAGGAGACGCTTGCGAGCGCGGGGATGAACCGCGTGCTTCTCGCAATCCATGTTGATGATCCAAGCGGCGGATCTCCTGATCTCGACACACGAGATCCAACGTCTTCTTCACGAGCGAGGCGCACCGAAGGAGACGGAGATCCACGAGCAGACGATCGGGCAGCATAACGACGATGCTACGGCGATGGAGAACCTCTCCATGGCATCCATGGTGGACGGCCATGAGAGGGAGAGAGAGAGGGCTGACCTCTAGAGAGAAAGAGAGAGAGAGAAGTGTTGTGTAAAATAGAGAGCATGGTATGCCTCTTTATTTGTAGGGTTTTGGGATCCATGGATCTCAATCCATGTGACATATAAAATCAATGGATGAGATTGATTTATGTCAATCCAATGGTCAAGATTGTTGTTGGTAAAAGCCAACTTGTGATTTAAATTTGATGAAATATATTAAATATATATTAACACCAAATTAAATCAATCAAATAAGGAGAGAGAGAGAGAGAGAATAAAGGAGATCAACCTTCCCCTTTGGAGGGAGGGCAATCTCATGGATTCCCATGAGATTGCACATCTCCTTGATTTTCTCTCTACTTATTTTCCAACAACTATTTGTTGGGATTTTTTTCACCAAAATAATTCTCAATTAATTTTGGGAATATTGCAATCTTGACATTGGAATATTGTGAATCATATTCACAACCCAAAACAAAATGTAATTTACATTTTCAATTAATTAGACAATGTGTATCCAATACACATTAATAATTAATCTACTAATATAAATTATATTTAACTCTCTCTAATACATTATAAATCACATTTATAATATATTATGAATAATTGGATATTACTATCCACATTATTCTTATCCATAATAATTAAATCACATTTAATTACATTGGATAATTTCTTCTCATGTGCTCAAATAATATGAATCACATTCGCATTATTTATATCTTTGATAATTAAATCATATTTAATTATCTAAGATAACTTCTCCTTATAATATGAATCAATTCATATTAGTCATGATAATTAAATCACATTTAATTATCCATTTTCTCAATGCTCGGATACATATATCAACAATAGAATTATCCATGAACTCTTTCAAGGATAATGTGCTTTCTCCGCGAATACTTGGAGATAAGGACAGGGCAATTGTATTGTTCCACGTATAGTGACATGGATATTGAGATCATATCTCAAATCCAGATCGCGGGCCTCTCATAGATGCTTGATTAAATCAAGACCGCAAATCTAATCTTCTCATTGCATCTGAATCACATTCAGATCAATGTCCAACATTTGGACTAAGATCAGATTACTTCTCTATTGAGAGGAGTCACTAAAATCCAGACCCGTTTCATCACTCCCTAGGAATGGAAGCGTCATGGTTATACAATCGTTTATGATCACATCACCCTTAGGTATTCCTAATACCTGTACATCCTGCATACTGGAAGACTTAGAGTTAACCCGAAGTATTAGATCAACTTTACACTGTCTACTTCAGGGTTTTATCAGTAAGTTTCTCATTCGATCATTGGAAGTCGGTATCGATCATAAACTTTCCAAAAGCATATATCATACCTAGGTCTTGATCATATACTTTCCAAAAGTATACATCAAACCTACAAATTCAGTCAAGCTTCTAAAGCGAGACGACCATGCGCATGGAATTTGATTCTTCCAAATATCTCATGAGTGAGCTCATGTCTTCCGGTTCAGTAACTGAACCAGTATGATCCCTTTGAGAGATCGTATTACTCATATGCCTTTATATGCACACCAGCACGCCGGTGTATAGACCTTGATTAGGTCATCAACCTACTGGTCTGCCAAATGTACATACTCATATAGTAACACATCTGTCTCCGGTCAGAGGATGTGTGCATGTATCGTGACAGCATACGATATAGGACTTTGGTTATCTCGATCTCGTTAAGTCAACTCTTTGACCTAACTAGTCTGACACCTCCGAATCTCTATTCCTATGCAGAGGACCTGCATCAAGAGGTCGGTCAGATATCAACCTTTAGAGAAAGGATTGCCATCTCCTTCTCAGGCTAGAGATCATCTCTTAATAATCATTTGATGGTGCTTGATGAGTCCTCAATCTAACTCTTTAGATATTCATCCAAGCACCAGCCTCTATGATTCAATAATTGAATCAACAGCTGTATGATCATCAAGATGGCCATGGTACACAAACCTAATTGTACTAAGGGACCTATTATGCAAATTATATACTCTTTATTTCAGATCAAGGAGTGAATTGCAATAACATTTATTGCATAATGGCTCGCCGTGGGCTCGCATGTCCAACAATCTCCCACTAGCCCAAAGAGCCATTAATGGGCTAATCATTTAAACACACACTCATGTGACAATCATAGGCTATTTAGAAAATAGCTAGGTAAGTTGATCAGTCACTCTGTTCCCGCGAGACTACACCAATTCCTTTTACGGTACTTGCATATCCCCAGTAACAGTGCTCACATTTAATGCGAATGTTGCATCTCATGCAACCAATACTCAATTTTGTTAAAGCTATTATAGGGTCATTGACACTATAGATTAATAATTTATTATAACCAGTATTTCCATAATCCTTATCAGAATAACTTTATCTCTGGAGATCACTATCTCTAAAGGTATCCAAAGTTAAGACCTTTTAGATCACTATCTATATAGTCTTAAGTATTTGAAGATAAGACTTTAAGATCACTATCTCAAAAATCTTATCATCTATGAAGATTTTGTTATTACTGCAATCAAGTGTTTTATCTCCATAGTAGGATCAGTAACATTTTACTACTCCCACTGCATGGCAGACATCCGGTATTCGTACACATCCAGCATACATTTAGCTTCTCGTAACTGATGCACAAGTGCAAGCAGTTCTAGCATTCACTTCCTCAACCTTTTGAGGTGCTATCCCTTTAGATAGATCAGTACCATATCTTAAGGGATGGAAGCCTTTCTTGGAATTTCTAAGAATAGAATATGTCCAAGGTGTACTAAGAATGTGACAGTCCCAATATCCTCTTCTCTTTGCTTCTGAACATCTTCAGAAATAGGATCT
This sequence comes from Ottelia alismoides, assembly GCA_037367405.1. Lineage (NCBI taxonomy): Eukaryota > Viridiplantae > Streptophyta > Magnoliopsida > Alismatales > Hydrocharitaceae > Ottelia > Ottelia alismoides. The sequence continues at coordinate 34,289 of JAZKJV010011632.1, forward strand.
AAGAGGTATCCTTGAGATCATATCTCAAGGTATGGAACAACCAAATTATAAAACACTTACTAGTATCATCCTTAGATCATTCCAAATGATTAGGATATTATCTACATTTAGCATGATGAACACAATGGCACTCCCACTAAGCTTCACATGGTTCATCAAGATTTTATCTGAAATCATAACATTTATAATTTCATCAAATCTTATGTTCCAACTACAAGAAGCTTATTTGAGTCCAAAGATAGAGTTCTTTAGCTTGCACACCTTGCTTTCCTCAACCACGAAGCCCTGGGGCTAGTTCATATGAACATCCTAAGAGAGGTAATCATAGAGGAATGCAATCTTGACTCACATCATGAAGATGTCATAGTCAAGTTGTGTAGCTATAGTTAGCAATATTCTGATGGGTCAAAGCAAGGTCACTGGAGAGCAAGTCTCATCGCAGGCGATGTCTTCTCTTCGGTGTGTAGCTCATGGCTACGAACCGTGCTTTGAAGGTCTCTACCTTCTCATCAGGTTCCCTCTTTCTATTGAAGATCCATTTAGACCTTAATGGGTCTTACCCATATAGGTGGATCCTCAAGGGTCCATATACAACACTTGTATATGAAGTCTACATTAGACTTTTATTGCTAACATCCATTTATCCATGTCATGATCCTCAGGAGCTTCATCACATGAAGTCCAATCATTTTCACATGGAATACATCCTCAAACTTATTTGAAGAAGTATTAGTGTTTCATCTTCAATTATTCTTTTAGTTTCCGATTTCAGGAGCTTCATTATCTTCTTAAGATTAAATGAGTTCCTTTACTTCATTTTATCTTGATTCTTAAGAGACTCATCCTCTAAGAATCACATTCTCAGAGATGAGATCCTTTAAGAATCTTAAGGTCATAAAGTAGGCATACAATACCATCCTTTATTTTCCTAATGAAGTAGCACTCTCTAGTGCTAGATTCCAGCTTATATGCATGGAACCTTATTAAGTATATAATGTAGTCTTTACTACATATATACCTTTTGAAACTAAGAGATAATTATGCTAGGATTAATCATTGATTAAATCATGTCACACATGATCAATTGTATCTCCCTACAACTTCATTGAGTTCAGGTTCATTAGGAGGATTGAGATAGGAATGATATTCATAAGGTATTTCTTGAATTCATCTAATAGGTACATGCTACCTTGGTTAGATCAAATTCATTTCATCTTCCTTCAAACTTTGGTTCTAAACCAAAATTGTGAAATCTTTGAACATTTCAAAGTTCTCTAAGTGAAGAGAAGAAATCTCATATCACAAATAATCACTAATAGATATCACATATCCATAATGTTTATTCTGATATAGATGATTTACATACATCAATATGTATGAGATCTTGAATACCTTAACATCTTACACCTATCACAAAGAAGGGTGTATTGGACATTTTTACTTTTGAATACAATATTCACAAGTATGTGAGATTTGAATCTTTAGACAATCTAAAGTTTCATGTCTTACTAGTCTATTGATCTCATCAACAGACATATGTCCAAAACATGATGCCAGATCATTGTCAAATGATCTTTATCCTCCTATTGATCTTTAAAGGTTTAATTTTCAGTATTAGAAATCTTAATGAACCATTCATTAATTTTCTAATTTAATATAGTCCACTAGATTTTAGATTACTATCTGAAACATCTCCATCATAACTCTTTATGATAGATTTATTACAGAATTCATGTTTATATCCAACAATTAGAATAAACAATGAGTGTATTCTAATATCTAGGTCATAGAGACATTCTCTAAGACTAAGGGCTCCCAATGAAAATATGAAGTCTAGTGATCTCATGGAAATTGTTGCAACACTTGCATCACTTTCAACATGGATGACCAATAAACCTTAAGATCAAATTTCTAATATTCTAATACATATGCAACCAACTGCAAGTGTCATCAGAAGATTGAGATACAATTATTAGACTTTATCTTATCAAATAAGTAAGTTAATATCAATGATTATATGTAGATTAATCTGATGTACTATCTGATTCCTTCTCTAAGGATTCTAGATAGATTTGATAGTCATACTATCAACACGTCAATATATTGCAGTATTGGCATTCATCCAACTCTTTGGATGTTATATGGAAGTCACAGAAGTACAGTCAACTCTTTGATTATACTTCTTGCTTAGGTCCAACCCATGCTTCCACTGCGCTCCCTTTATCTATAAGCAACCATTGCTTAAGACTAAGGATCTCTTATGTTAAATTCAAAAGAATTTAATGTAAGAGCATTTCGACATTTATACATGCTTCACCCAATTCATACAATATGAATATTGTGAAGCTTCATGAATGACTAGAGTATAGACAGTAGAATGATGACACTCATCATCTACATCCATATAAACTCTTAGAATATAGGTTCAGGTAGGTATTCAAACAATTTGAATACATCATCTCTTATAGAGCTACCATTCTACATGATGCAGAGAATCATGTCATTCATGATTAAATGTCAAGAGCACATATGTATGCCAGAATATCTTTATTGATTTTTATAAGGATTATTTGATAATTACGATCATCATCGACATGTCACTTCCAAAGTACATTCAATGAGATCAAGATTTATAGAGACATACAAACCCTAGGGTTTTAGTCCTATTATCTTATTTAATTATCACTTCTCATTATTATGAGGAAACTTGCACATTGCAACCACATACATTGTGTGTCCAATTGCAAGTACAATATCTGGATCAAAGGGTCCAATCCATGATATTCTACTGGTTATTATTGAGTATAACATTGAGTGGGTTTAATGAAGGATTATCTGAAATAAGAAATTTGCATAAACTTATATAAATATGTAATTTACTTTGATTTAGGAATTTTTATATCAAAGTTGTCTTGCCATGTCAACAATGAAAGTTCATTCCCTTAATCACTTTCAATGTAAGAGATATACTTACCATTATATCTCAAGCAAGATCTGGGATCTCCTTCCTTATCTTTGTTGCATCCCAATAATATGAGAACCTACAACTCTGATAAAAAGAAGCGGGAACACATTCCGCCTTGCAAGTCCAACTTGCATCTCCCAATTCGGTCTTTAACACCCGGGCCCACCACCCCTAAGGTGATGTTGACCCGTCATTAATTGAACCAACCGTCAACAGGAATACAACTCGCTATGCGCAATCCAATATCGCCCCAATAATATGAGGACCCGATATTGGGGTCACTACGCATACGTCCTTACTCTTTCGAGAAGCGACGAACCCGATTCAAATGGATCATATGCAGGAGTTGTCACTTCGGACAGGCGTCTCCTACATATAATATCTGGTGACGAAACCCTTCGCCTTGACGGGAGACCATGGATGTCACTTATGTGATCCTCCATATCTTATTCAAATTTAATTAATTACTATGAATCATATTCATATAATCAATTCTTCCAAGGGAATTATCAACTCTAATCATATTAGAGTATAATTGGACATAATCAATTCAATCATATTAAATTAATTATCAATCCAATTCAATCAATCAAACTTGATTGTCTTACTTGAATATATATGGTATTATTCTCAAAGTACGTATTAATTCGTATTTTAATAATTAGAAAAATACATCTTAATCCCTCGGACATTATCCCGGCCCTACCCGCTGTCATGGCCAGTACCGGCGGGAGTGGGACGGACCGCATACGTTGCAACCCGCTACCCCAGCGATCCCCGACTAGACACCATATCCACCTCGGGAAAGGATAATGCCAAATTGATTAATTTGTACTTGAGATGATCATCGGTTTTTCAACCGAAATTATACCTTATAGTAATCAAAACAATTTTGATTATAAGGAAATTTGCTAGACAAATTCCCAATCCTATTCAAGCAAGAAGTTTGATGATTGTGATTTCAATTATGATTTAGATCAAATCTAATCAACTAATTGATTGGGGCCAAGTCAATTAAGGAAATAATCATTCTCTAATATTTCACAAATATTTTCCATAATTATTTCTCGAAATTAACAATTAATTTCATTAATTGACAATCACATGGTTCTAGATTAGGAAAGTAATTTCAGCAGTGACCCCAATTTACTAAAATTAGCATATCTCAATCAATTTAAATCCAAATTAAGCAAAGTAAGTTTCCAAAGTTTGCTAATTTGATTTACAACAGAACTTATGTGATTTGCATGCATTTCGAGGCGTCTCTAATCAGTAATTAACTCTTTAATTACGTTAAGATTCGCAGTTCCCGTAACAGTGGATACATGTTCATTAAAACTACCATATCTAGAGCATACGAAATCCGATTTACGCAAACTCAGATCCTATGGTTTTCTTATTTAATGGGGAACAAAATCAAGTGCTATTTTCGTGTTTAAACAATTTAAACATGGCCGAAAAAATACACTAAACAGATCTGCGAAATCAAATGCGATAAAAACTTTCGCGACCTTAACGAACCCAAGTCATCCTCGATTAGCGAATCATATTCGAAACCGTCAACCTAAGGCTCTGATACCACTTGAAGGATATAGTTAGATCCTCAAGCGCATCACGGAAGCGTGAGCGTCGTATCGAATACGACGAGGAGCGACTAGTCGCACTAGTTGCTCGATGCAGCGGAATTTAAAAAATTTTCTTACGACGAAACCACATGATCCAAGAACACTTCTCGGATCGTTTCGTCTAAACCACAAACAAGTAATAGGATTACCTCTTGAAGCGTGGTTGCGATCGAGTCTCTAAACGAAGAGACCTCCTGTCTCAAGTCCGATCCGACGGAGGAGACGCTTGCAAGCGCGGGGATGAACCGCGTGCTTCTCGCAATCCATGTTGATGATCCAAGCGGCGGATCTCCTGATCTCGACACACGAGATCCAACGTCTTCTTCACGAGCGAGGCGCACCGAAGGAGACGGAGATCCACGAGCAGACGATCGGGCAGCATAACGACGATGCTACGGCGATGGAGAACCTCTCCCTGGCATCCATGGTGGACGGCCATGAGAGGGAGAGAGAGAGGGCTGACCTCTAGAGAGAAAGAGAGAGAGAGAAGTGTTGTGTAAAATAGAGAGCATGGTATGCCTCTCTATTTATAGGGTTTTGGGATCCATGGATCTCAATCCATGTGACATATAAAATCAATGGATGAGATTGATTTATGTCAATCCAATGGTCAAGATTGTTGTTGGTAAAAGCCAACAACTTGTGATTTAAATTTGATGAAATATATCTAATATATATTAACACCAAATTAAATCAATCAAATAAGGAGAGAGAGAATAAAGGAGATCAACCTTCCCCTTTGGAGGGAGGGCAATCTCATGGATTCCCATGAGATTGCACATCTCCTTGATTTTCTCTCTACTTATTTTCCAACAACTATTTGTTGGGATTTTTTTTCACTAAAATAATTCTCAATTAATTTTGGGAATATTGCAATCTTGACATTAGAATATTGTGAATCATATTCACAACCCAAAACAAAATGTAATTTACATTTTCAATTAATTAGACAATGTGTATCCAATACACATTAATAATTAATCTACTAATATAAATTATATTTAACTCTCTCTAATACATTATAAATCACATTTATAATATATTATGAATAATTGGATATTACTATCCACATTATTCTTATCCATAATAATTAAATCACATTTAATTACATTGGATAATTTCTTCTCATGTGCTCAAATAATATGAATCACATTCACATTATTTATATCTTTGATAATTAAATCACATTTAATTATCTAAGATAACTTCTCCTTATAATATGAATCAAATTCATATTAGTCATGATAATTAAATCACATTTAATTATCCATTTTCTCAATGCTCGGATACATATATCAACAATAGAATTATCCATGAACTCTTTTAAGGATAATGCGCTTTCTCCGCGAATACTTGGAGATAAGGACAGGGCAATTGTATTGTTCCACGTATAGTGACATGGATATTGAGATCATATCTCAAATCTAGATCGCGGGCCTCTCATAGATGCTTGATTAAATCAAGACCGCAAATCTAATCTTCTCATTGCATCTGAATCACATTCAGATCAATGTCCAATATTTGGACTAAGATCAGATTACTTCTCTATTGAGAGGAGTCACTAAAATCCAGACCCGTTTCATCACTCCCTAGGAATGGAAGCGTCATGGTTATACAATCGTTTATGATCACATCACCCTCAGGTATTCCTAATACCTGTACATCTTGCATACTGGAAGACTTAGAGTAAACCCGAAGTATTAGATCAACTTTACACTGTCTACTTCAGGGTTTTATTAGTAAGTTTCTCATTCGATCATTGGAAGTCGGTATCGATCATATACTTTCCAAAAGCATATATCATACCTAGGTCTTGATCATATACTTTCCAAAAGTATACATCAAACCTACAAATTCAGTCAAGCTTCTAAAGCGAGACGACCATGCGCATGGAATTTGATTCTTCCAAATATCTCATGAGTGAGCTCATGTCTTCCGGTTCAGTAACTGAACCTGTATGATCCCTTTGAGAGATCGTATTACTCATATGCCTTTATATGCACACCAGCGCGCCAGTGTATAGACCTTGATTAGGTCATCAACCTACTGGTCTGCCAAATGTACATACTCAAACATATAGTAACACATCTGTCTCCGGTCAGAGGATGTGTGCCTGTATCGTGACAGCATACGATATAGGACTTTGGTTATCTCGATCTCGTTAAGTCAACTCTTTGACCTAACTAATCTGACACCTCCGAATCTCTATTCCTATACAGAGGACCTGCATCAAGAGGTCGGTCAGATATCAGCCTTTAGAGAAAGGATTGCCATCTCCTTCTTTGGCTAGAGATCATCTCTTAATAATCATTTGATGGTGCTTGATGAGTCCTCAATCTAACTCTTTAGATATTCATCCAAGCACCAGCCTCTATGATTCAATAATTGAATCAACAGCTGTATGATCATCAAGATGGCCATGGTACACAACCCTAATTGTACTAAGGGACCTATTATGCAAATTATATACTCTTTATTTCAGATCAAGGAGTGAATTGCAATAACATTTATTGCATAATGGCTCGCCGTGGGCTCGCATGTCCAACAGAGCTTCACCCTTGAGCCCTCCATCTTTTTGTTCATGTTAGAGCGCCGATGACTCCACATGGGAGTCAAATGGTCCCAAAACTTTCATCCTAGTTGGTCGGAGAAGGAACTGACCTCCACACCTCCTCCGATGAGGCTCAGACACATATGAAGGTCTCAAACCGATGCGAAACCCTGCCAAGAACATTTTGCACCTCTCCCGAGCGAGAGAGGCGATCAGAGGAATAAGCTTCACTAGATCGAAGCTCGCCTAGGTGGATAGCTTCTTCTCTATTCTTCCATGTGTTCCCAACATCGTCGGATCAAGAACACGACCATATCTAATCTGGTCCATCCATTTCAGGCGAAGCATTGCATGATATCAACCGTTAGATCAAGTTAAATGGGCACATATGGACCATCAGGTTAGAGAGTCCTCACGTGGCACCATACGCCTTGCCTGGTATATTTGCGCTAGACCCCCTTCGCATTTTGTATTTTATATTTAATCTTGTAAATATTAAATCAAGTGTAAAAACTTTAGGTTATTTTGCATGTGGACCTTTGAACTTTTATTGTATTTGCAAATAGGTCCTCTGTCAGGTCACCTCACGTGGTTCGCCACGTGAGGCGTCTTGACATTTTATGAGTATACCCTTGAACTTTAAGGACCTATTATGAAATGCATTCTTAGTTTATTTTAATTGCAAATATCTCCTTATTCTATTTTATTATTTATTTTGTATATTTATTTACATTAAATATTTCTCTTATGCTAAAAACCGTAGGAAAATTAGGATATATTCTTGGAACCATGTCTTACACGCATAATTTTTATTTGGCATTTACTCTGCTTTACCTATTTACAAAAATATAAAACATGCTTATTTTCCCTATTTCACATTTAAAATTCATAAAAATTAAAATTATCTCCAAAATTTCCAAAAATATATTTACTATATTATAATATATTTTACCACATATCCAAAAATCACTAAAAAATACAAAATATAAAACATAAAACTAAAAACCCCTAAAAATCTTATAAAAAATCAACAAAAATTTTAGAAAAAATCCAAAAATATATCTTTTTGTTTCTAAATTTTCTTTATTATATATAATACATATTAAAAATACTTTAGGGTTTATTTTGAACTTATAAATACTTTTAAAACCCTAAACAAGTTTGGGGAAATGAGAAAAAAATAAAAAAAAATAAAAAAACCATTTTATTTTCTATATTTTAACTTTATTTGACTTATATAAGAAATTTAAAAAAGATATATTATCTATATAATATATTACCTTTATATTAGATATAATCTCTATATTATCCATATATTATTATTTATTTGATTTTAAAAAAACAAAAAGAAATTACAAATTTGCAAAATTTAAAAATAAATCAGAAATTAAAAATAAAAAATATATAAAACAATTAAAAGATCATAAAAATTAAAAATATAATTAAAAAATCAACACAAAAATAAGAAAAGATAAAAATCCAAAAGATTATTATTAATTAGAAATAATTAATAGTAATTTTCTGCACACTTTCGCTTCCTAGTGTTCAACACTCTACCATACTTATGCCTATACATATTTATGTAGAGTTATAATAAATTTTGATTCACATGCATTTCATTTTGATATACATTGTGGGCTGATTGTTGTTCGAAGAGACACCTGGTCACCACAACGATTGTTGATCTTGTTGGATCAATAGATTTGTGCAAAACCTCTTCAACCGTAAGGAGTATGGACAATTGAAGAAAGAGTATTTTATATGATTACGACAGATGAAGGTCATGATGAACCATATTGTATGTTGTTCTAGTTTTAATGAAACTTGGATTCCCTACGTCAGCATACCTACGTATTTCTTATTTTACAAGGTTCCTTCTAGATTCCTAAGTTGCCTTTGTTGCAATGATATTTTTATATTTCTTCCAGTCTTTGACATTGTGCTTTGATTATGTAAAATTAATGTAAACTAAATGCAATTGTTCAAATTTGAGCTTTAAACAACACATTAGTTTAGGATAATTGGTATAATGAGGGAAATAATAAAGTGTCATATACAATATTATTGGTAAAAAAATAAACTTAAAACAATTAACATCTATCCCTTATTTAGTAATTCAATGGAGAATATATCATAACTACTGCTTATCTAAATTATCCTGTAAACCTCTACTTCCTCCAACTGAATAATACGAGAGGATAGACATTTATTATTCCTTATTCCATTTTATTTGTCATCTCTCGTTGTTGATAACTACCTCTAAAAAATAGAAATGACCGTTTGAAATCCACTTTCACTGAATTCAAGGAAGATTAATTTTCTTCTTCAAAAGAAATGGGAACTAGCAAATTATATATGAAGCCTACCTTTGCCACAGCAAATAAAATATCAAACTTTATAAAATGGCGTCTACAGTAGTCCTGTCTCGCGTGTGTGGGAAATTCGCGTTTTGTCTTCAATTACTCGATATAAATTATCGATACCTGCTCGAGTGTGTGTGTTGTGTGAGGTGTCTATTGGCATACCCCTGACATCGGCTGCTCGGCAATCTCCTCCTCCCTCCATCCTTGGGCCTCCCCTTCCGAATCGATCCACTTGCCCCTCGTTCTCTCCTCCCCTCAATCTCATCCCCATACAGAGCAACTAAACTGTTGGAGAGCCAGAGCCAAAAAGCCTTCGAAGCCATGGCCTTGAGAATGTCGCCGATGACTCTCTCGTCCCCCAAATCCCTCCCTTCGCTCAGCAACCCGTCAAGGCTCAGATCTCCGAGGGTCCTCGTGGCCTCAGCAGTCCATTCCACCGCGACCGCCCAGTGAGCATCTTCCTTCTCCACCTTTCCCTTTTCTTTCCGCTTATCATTATGTGCCGACCACTGAAATCCTCTGGAATCTGCCGTCTTGCAATTCGGGTATTCCGTATTTTGGCTTCTTGAAAGGACTACTGCGAACGATTCCGCTTTTCTCTGTTGGGTACTCGGCTTTTCATGGTTACAGTCTTGCAGCACGTTTCTTGCGTATCAGATTATGTTGGTCTCTCACGCACTGCTGTTTTGACTCCAATCTTTTTTTATTACTTATATTTCGCCGTCTGATTCCGAGCATATTAATTTAGACACTATGTGGTAAAAGCGCATGGATTTTGTTCTTTAAGTTTATTTTATACGTAATATGTAAGTAATAATAGGTAAAAAAGGTTCCCCTACTGCTCAATACCATGTTTTTATATCGTGCTATTGGTTTCTAATTCAAGAGTTCCGTCCTTCATTTCATCTTTTTCTGATGATTATTTGTTAATTTGCTTTAGTGTAAAAATGCATTATGAATAGAGATTTGTTTGGAATTGCCCTTGGAGATATTACCGTGTTTTCTTCTTGACGGAATTGTATTTGCGCTATGTCATCAACTAGTATTTTTAAGTTCTGTACTTATTGACTTGTTAACATGTGATTGGTGGTGGACATCAAATCATCCGGGGCAATTGCGTTAGCTAATACATACTTGTTAACATGTGATTGGTGGTGGATCTTAAATAATAGCTCGCTACTCCAACATGCGATTTTCATTTTTTTCATGCAGTTCATGCATATGGCTGTTATGACTTGTCAAGGCGCATATTATTTATATCCAGTTTTAAGTTAGCATGTGGTATGGTATATTGTTAAGGTAAGACATGGCTAGAATGTTGTTTAAAACTAGGAGTGCCCATGGGACGGGTACCTGGCCCATTTGATTGTGATCCGTCCTGACCCATTGTTATTGAATCATGGGCCGACCTGCCCCATTCCAATGGTTACCCGATCGTAACGGGTACCCGGTTAATATCAACGGGTAATGGATACTCACGGCTACCCATGGCAATATTACTTTTATTAAGAGGATTTACATATTTATTGGATAAATATTAATCAAGGGACATAATTGAACATCCCGTGCATATCCACGGCTACAATTTCTACGTGTTGACGATTGGGACCGGCAACTATGATCTGACGGTGGACAGAAACAAGTTCAACCCGGTCGATCCACTAAGGAGTAACACCGTAGCATCGCCGGCGGGGTGGGTGGCCATCAAATTCGTGACGGACAACCCCCGTTCTTGAGTAATGCACTGCCACCTTGACATGCACCTAACATGGGTGCTTGACATGCTGTTCCTCATCGAGAACGGGGAGGGAGAGCTGAGATCTTGGAGTCGCCGCCTACAGAATCTGCCCAAGTGCTCGTGATTTCCAGATAATAATACTCTCGTCACATATATTTGACTTGCATATCATTCTATGTATGATGCCATTTCCATACATACCTTCGTTATATGTTGGGTTTATAGCATATGAACAATGTCCATAAAGGAAATATCGCCAACATTTTGCCGAATCCGGCACCAAATTGACGGTGTGTATCGGAAAATGCATATGGTAAAATGTACCATTTCAATGGCATTTTGCTACATCGATGAAATCGATATTTTGGCGATACCGAAATTTGGCAAAAATTCGAGTTATGATTTTGTTTGTACCATTGATTTACACCATTCAAAATGGATAAATGTACGGATATGTCATGCGAAAGTCATCAAATGCATGTAAATTTAATCAACCTATATCATATTATTTCTATTATTTTTTATCATGATTTGTATCCATTTCACATCCGTATCTTATTAACGATTCAATGATACATTTTCCATATTTACTAATATCTCTATCTAAATCCATGTTTTTTGATGCAAACTCAATGCAATCTACGTGGAGTTGTGATAACTAGCGAGATTTTAAACGCCTAAATGACCAAAGCAAATAAATAGTTTGTAATGCAAACGTCGGAGCGGAAATGCGAATGAATGGAAATTCCGTCGATGAAAATGAGATCTAGAATCAGCAATAAGGGCGGACGATTGTTTGAAGTTCAGCACAGATTTTTTCCACAAACTTAGGGCAACACGAACAGTTAAAGATTACTGGAAGTAATTAGCGATACTGCAGTCACAGAATCTCAATAGTTCACCAAGCAAACAACAATATATCAGTCCACAAAACTAATAATATGCGGTAGAATAAATGGTGGAAATGGCGCTCATACCACAACCAACAAGGGGGAGAATGCGGGCTTCGGATCTGGCCGAGAATGACGGGCAACGGACTAGTCACAACGGCTTTTCTAGCGGTTTTAGGGGCGCGGGTGGTGGCTGGTTCACAACAGCTTCGAATGGCGGCGACGGGGACCGGGAGGATGGAGCGTTGGCGGCTGGGCGTTGTTGGGCGACCGGGATGGAGAGGATGGCTCATGGTGGGAAAGGTACGGGAGGGGTGTGGATGAGAGGGTAGTGGCGCTGGCGAGGTGGTCTGCGAGTGGATTGGGTGCTGGGGGCAGTATGGGGGGAGGCGGCGAAATAGGGAGATGAGGCGGCGAGGCGGGTGGTGGGGCGCTAGGTTAGCGCGCGGAGGAGTGGCGAGTCGTTGACGCGAGTGAAGGCGGGGGCGAGGCGGCGAACTACGGAGAGTTGGGGAGAAGTGTTGCAGACGCGCGATGGGAGAAGGCCTAGTGGCGAGGAGGGAAGGAGGAGGGACGAAGGCGACGGGGTGGCGAGTTGGGCAAGAGGAGGGAGGGCGCAGGCGTGGGGAGGTGCGAGAATGGAGAGGAGGCGGCGGTGGCGAGTTGGAACCGGGGAAGAGGAGGCGCAGGTGGGAGGGGAAGAAGGAGGTGGCGTCGGGAGGGGTTAGGGTTCAAGGGGAAAGAGAGTAGGGGGGTGGCGAAAACGAGAGGGGAGAGAGAGAAAAAGAAGTCGAGAGAAAGAGAGAGAGAGAGAATAAGTGAGGGTAAATTATTTTCATTCAAACTTCCATCTCAACCCTAATCCAAGGGGTGCCTTTATAGAGGCTAATTCCCCCAAATAAGCAACAACCTTTCTAAAATAGAAAAGAACAAAAAACAGAAAAGAAGAGATGATAAGGCCTTGTATAATGAGCCTTTTACGTAAATAAATAAATAAAATAAATGTTCAAAAAAAAGTGATCATGTAATATCATGCTGCATCAACTCTCCCCCATGGAAGGAAATATCGATATCGATATCGTTTCGATATCGTGTCGATATCGATATATCGCCGCTATATCGCTGATATATCGCTATGTCAGGAATATTTCTGAAGGAAATGCCTAAAAATCGGATATATCGATATATCGATTTCGATATCGGTCCCATGTCGATATCGATATATCGACGATATATCGCCGATATATCGCGACATGGCCTTCCATGCTCCCCTCTGTTGAGAAGAATCTCGCTCCATCGAGATGGCATCGTGGTAGTTTTGAAGTATATCGGGGCTGAGTTGTTGGAGTTCATCCTCGTCAATCCAGGTGCAATATGTAAGAGGTCGTCCCTTCCATTTGACTAGATAGCGACGGAAGAGACCACGTCTAGTCGTCATATCTCGGATGTCGGTAATATCTTCAATCTGATTGGCATCAGTCGCGGTTGGTGGTTGGCGCATATCATCAGCGGGAACTGCTGGCGTGGTGGCATCTGTCTGTTCATCTCCATGATATAAGAAGAGATCTGATACATTAAAGACTGGCGATGTCTGGACGTTTGGCGGCAGGTCAAGTAAGTAAGCATTGGGCCCAATCTTCTTGAAGATTCGGAATGGACCAATCTTTCGTACACTCAATTTTTGGTGGACTCTCAAAGGAAACCTCTCTTTTTTTAGGTGGACCATCACTAATTCTCCAACTCTGAACTCGCTCTCTCTACGATGGAGGTTGGCTTGGGCTTGGTATTTCTGGGTCATGGTTTGGAGTTTGGCTCGGATTTCGGTATGGATATGGGTTAGGTGTTCGACCAGATCCTCAACAGCTGCACTACTTCTCCCTTGCATGGTTGTGGGTGTTAGGTCTAGGAATTGGGTAAGTGGAAAGCTGTACACACTCTCAAATGGCGATTTTCCGGTGGACCTATTAGTGGAACTGTTATACGCGAATTCGGCTCGGGGAAGAATTAGATCCCATTTGGACGGAGAGTCCCCTGCAAGACATCACAATAAATTTCCTAATGATCTGTTAACTACTTCGGTTTGCCCGTCTGTTTGTGGATGATAAGCAGTTCTGTATTGCAAATGAGTACCAAGACGAGACCAAAGCGTGCGCCCAAAATGACTCAAAAACTTGGTATCACGATCCGAAGTGAAAGAACGAGGAACACCATGCAATCGAACAACATCACGAAAAAACAAATCAACGAATGAGATGCATCTGAGGTTTTTTTACATGCAATGAAATGTGTCATTTTAGAAAATCTGTCCACAACCACAAAAATAGTGTCAACTTTCCGTACCGTGAGGGGTAAGCCTAGCACAAAATCCATAGTGATGTCTTCCCAGGGTCACAGAGGAATCAACAGAGGTGTATACAATCTAGTGTTCTGCCTATGGCCTTTGAATCTTTGACATGTTTGGCATTTTTGTACGAACTTTGTAAGATCCTTTCGCATTTGCGGCCAATAAAATCGCTCTTGGAGAAGGGTCAAGGTCTTATCTCTTCCAAAGTGCCCAGCTAAACCACCGTTATGCAGTTCAGAAATTAAGTTCTCGCGAAGGGAAGTGGCAGGGATGCAGAGTCGGTGGGCTTTGAACAGAAACCCCTCATGAAGGACATAAGTGGCTGTCGGATCCTGCCCAGTATCAACACATTCTGCATAAGCTTGTCCGAAGTCAGGATCATTGGGGTAGAGATCCTTGAGTGTGTTAAATCCTGTTGTGCTGACGGTCATGGTGGTCAGGGCATGTGCTCGTCGGCTTAACGCGTCAGCCACGCGATTCAGGGTTCCTGCCTTGTGCTTGGGATGGAACGTGTATTCTTGAAGGAAACTAACCCATTTTGCATGACGCTTGTTAAGGGTTTTCTGTGAGCTCAGGTATCTTAAGGCTTCATGATCCGAGTTAAGGACAAATTCACGTTGGATTAGATAATGTCTCTAATGCTTGAGGGCTTGTACCACAGCATAGAACTCGACATCATATGTAGAGTACCTTGAGCGAGCTTCGTTCAAGTTTTCACTGTAGAATGCTACAGGTCGTCCTTGACTCAGGACGTCACCAATCCCGACATGTGAGGCATCACAATCGACTACGAAAACCTTGGTGAAGTCAGGAAGTGCCAAAACAGGGGCATGTGTCAATTGATGTTTTAGATTTTGAAAGCTGGTTTTTGCTTCAAGAGTCCAAGCGGGTGCACCTTTACGCGTGCAATCTACCAACGGAGCTGCACAAGTGCTAAAGTTCCGGATGAAGCGTCGGTAGAAAGCAGCCAATCCCAGAAAGCTGCGAATCTCAGTGAGGGTTTTGGGCACGGGCCAGCTCTAAATGGCCTGAATCTTGGAGGGGTCAACTTTAAGTCCATCGGCAGCGACAATGTATCCCAAGAAGAGGACCGTGTCAGACATGAAGGAACATTTCTTAAGGTGGACATACAATTGTTGGGCTCTCAAGGTTTCCAGGACTTGTCGTAAGTGGGATAAGTGGTCGTCTTTGGTCAAGCTGTAGATCAGTATGTCATCGAAGTACACAACCACAAACTTACCGATGAAGGGCCGTAAAACATGATTCATGGTTCGCATGAAAGTGCTGGGAGCATTAGACAGGCCAAAGGGCATTACTGTCCATTCATAAAGGCCCTCTTTGGTCTTAAAAGCAGTCTTCCACTCGTCTCCAGGTCGGAGGCGAATCTGATGGTACCCATTGCGAAGATCCATTTTGGAAAATAATTTGGCACCCGATAGCATGCCGAGCATGTCATCAAGGCGTGGAATCGGAAAACGATACTTGATCGTGATCTTGTTGATAGCACGACTGTTAACGTATATATTAGTTGTCTGTGTGCCTTTCTGTTATTTTTATTTTCTGCTGTATACTTTATGTAATTTACCCATAGGCTACTCTCCTATATAAGAGAGCCTAGGACTCATGGAATAAACATCTCTTTCATTTTTCCCAACATGGGAGCGACGGTCCTAGACCGGAGTTCTCGAAACCCTAACCCTACCCCACCCCACCCGCGAGCCCCTCTCTCTCATCGCCGGCGCCGCCAGCGCTTCTGCTCCGCCGCTGCGCCTCCGCCGGTGCCCACGCGCCTGCACGCCTGCCTGTGCACCCTGCGCGCCTGCCTGTGCGCCTTCACGCGCCTGTGCGCGTAGGTCTACGCCTGTGCGCACTCCTTCACGTGCCTGTGCACGCTCCTTCACACGCCTGTGCGTGCGCCTTCACGTGCCAGTGTGCGTAGGTCTGCGCCTGTGCACGCTCCTTCACGCGCCTGTGCGTGCTCCTTCACGCGCCTGTACGCGCTCCTTCACGCGCGGCTGCGCGCTCGTCTACGCCTGTGCACGCAACTTCACGCGCGGCTGTGCGCCTGATCTTATCTTCACGGTACACGCCTGCGCGTAACTTCACGGGCACGTTTCTGTGAGGTCAGAGGGCACCAAGGAGCCCTAAGCGTGTGCGAAGCCCTAAAGAGCACACCGTCACCTACATGGGTTTAGTTGTTTGAGGTTTACACAAGCAACTAAACCTGTCTATGTCATTGTAGACAAATCTTATCTTCAGTCAATCGCTCCAGTCTTCAGTTTCCAGTATGTCAGAAAGCAAGGCGGATATCCCATCCATTGGCGCCTTCCGTGGTCCGGCGCCTATCGTCAAAATGGACGGCACAAACTATGAACTGTGGGCGATGCAGTTCATGAGCATGATGAAGTCAACAGGTAAGAAGCATATTCTTACCGAACTAGAGCCTGCTGAAAAGACTGGAGCCAATGCCTCTTGGGAGGCCGATGACGCATACGCCAAAGTTTGGCTATCTGGCACGTTGGCGATCGAGATTGCCAATGACATTCTACATCAGCCCACGGCTAAAGACGTGGGACATTATGGCGGCCACATATTCTTAGGCGAAGAACAAGACAAAGATTCTGCAACTTCAGCATGATATATTCACTATAAAGCAGAATGGTCGCCCTCTACATTCACTCTACACATCCTTGAGAGGGATGTTCGAGAAGCTCTACGGCTTCATGCCTCTGACAGCCACGCTAGAACAACAGAAGACATATCGGAATGCGGCTATGGTGGGCGTGTTCCTTGCTGCACTTGATCCAGAGTATGAGGCGGCACGATCCCAGATCTTGGCCGATTCTACTATTCCTCCCATGGAGGAAGCCTTCCATAGACTGAGCCGCATCGCCGTTCCTTTCACGGCCACGAATCAGAATGCTTCAGCCATGGCCGCCAACAGGGGTCGCGGATTTCATCATCAGACCCGTGGACGTGGACCTCGTGGCAGAGGAGGCCGCACTCGGCCAACATGTACCTACTGTCATCGTGTTGGACACAATGAAGACACATGCTACTCGAAGCATGGATTTCCTGCATCTGCACGAGTCACTGAGCATATAGAGCCTCCATCTGCTGCTACTTTGGATTAGCGGTTCGATGATATAGTTGCCCGTCTAAGGGGCATTATTCCCCCATCTGGCCCAACACTTACTACTGAGAGTCAACCTGATGCCGCTGCTTCTGCCTCTGCGTCTACCAGTGCTTCAGGTAGCACACTTGCATTTACCAGTAGTAGATCAGATACATTACCTTGGATTATGGACTCGGGCGCTACACATCATCTATGTGGCGATCAGAGTTTACTTACAGGATATTCTCAGATTCCTCCAGACCGAACAGTGGTCATTGCCAATGATACACATTCTCCCATAACTGGTCAGGGGGAGATTAGACTGACATCTTCTATGCAGCTCAAGAATGTGCTACATGCACTTGATTTTTCAATGAATTTGTTATCAATCAGTCAGATTACGAAGGATTTACAATGTCGGGCAATTTTTGATCCATCTTCTCTTATTTTTCAGGACATCCGTATGGGCAACGTGATTGGCCGTGGCTATGAGCAAGGAGGCCTCTATCGCCTAAATCAGACTCCATTCACCGGAACCTCATCCCTTCCCACTGGACCAGTATCTCCTTTGCCGTGGCATCTGCGCTTTGGGCATCTACCGCTTCAGAAGTTGCGTCGTGTGTTACCTCAGGGTCTTCCTCACACATCTATCCAATGTGAGGCTTGTCAGTTGGGAAAGCATCACCGGTCTACCTTTCCCAGTCGTCCAGGTCGGAGTAGTACCTCCATGTTCGAGTTATTTCATATTGATATCTGGGGTCTGAGTCGTGTACCTGATCATCAGGGATACAAATTTTATATAGTTATTGTGGATGACTTCTCTCATGTGTCATGGGTATTTTTGATGATAAATAAATCTGAAGCAGGCAACATTATTATCCAGTTTATTAATGAAATTCAAAATGTTTTTTCCACATCTGTGAAATTTGTGAGAAGTGATAACGCACTAGAACTATGCACTTATGCCCTAGCCAACCACTACTCATTAAAAGGGATTATCCATCAAACATCCTGTGCTTATACCTCTCAACAAAATGGGATCGCTGAAAGGAAACATCGCCACCTACTTGATGTCACAAGATCACTCCTTATACAGAGTCATGTTCCTTATTCTTACTGGGATGATGCGGTTCTGAGCATGTTACCTAATTAATTGGATGCCGTCCTCTGTCTTGGATGAATAGATTCCCTTTTCCCTTATCTATCCTGGGAAGGATCTGTTTTCCCTTACTCCCCGTGTGTTCGGTTCAGTTGCCTTTGTCCACCAGTTGTCTCCTGGTACTGACAAGCTCTCTCCTAGGGCTGTCAAGTGTGTGTTTGTTGGGTACTCCAGAACTCAAAAGAGGTACAAGTGTTTTGATCCTTTGCGTAGGCGGTATATGGTCAGTGCAGATGTTACATTTTTTGAATCCGTAATGTACTTTTCATCCTCAAGAGATCAGCAACTACCTCCACTGACTACCGACGCCATATATATGACACCACCACCTCCAGCACCGTTACCACCACCACCACCACCACCACCACCACACAGATCCTCGTTTCACCACTACCATTCCATTATACCCGCAGGCCTCCTCCAGCTCATGGTCATGACTCATCTCCTAGCTCGCCTATGGTATGTACTGAAGATACTTCTCTTGATGGATGTAATGATATTTCTGAGCAGGATATGTTGCAGGGGCCTGATGAGGACACATCTGATTTAGATGTTCCTATTGCTATACGCAAATCGAAGAGGAGTTGCGTTACATATCCATTGGCAACCTCTGTGTCATTTAAGCGACTATCTGGGGATTTCAGGAACTTTGTGGTGGCCTTGTCAGCTGTAGATATTCCACGGAATTATCAAGATGCTCTGCAGGATAGTAGATGGCGTCTAGCAATGGAGGAAGAAATGACGGCACTTCAATCAAGGGGAACTTGGAGTCTAGTTCCTATACCTTCAGATGTGACCCCGGTGAGCTGCAAGTGGGTATTTACGGTGAAGCAAAATGCAGATGGCAGTATTGACAGATACAAGGCCCGCCTTGTTGCACGTGGCTTTACACAGACATACGGGGTGGATTACCTTGATACATTCTCGCCAGTAGCCCGTCATTCCACTCTACGGATCTTGTTGTCAGTCGCAGTCAATAAAGAGTGGTCGCTATATCAGCTGGATGTGAAGAACGCGTTCTTATATGGAGACCTACATGAGGAAGTCTATATGCAACAACCACCCGATTTTGCTGTTGAGGGGGAGTGTTCCAAGGTGTGCAGACTTCATAAGGCTATCTATGGCCTTAAGCAGAGCCCCAGAGCATGGTTTCAGAAGCTCTCAGACCTCTTTGAAAAACATGGATACAAACGTTCCAATGCTGATCATTCATTGTTTGTACAGAAGACTTCAAGAGGTATTATTGCAATTATGGTTTATGTAGATGACATCTTGATTACAGGAGATGATGAGCAAGGCATAAAGCAGGCGAAAGAGCAGCTGGGGAGCGAATTTGTCACTAAGGATCTTGGACTCCTTAGATATTTCCTGGGGCTGGAATTCGCTAGAAATCCGTATGGATTAGTAATGTCGCAGAGGAAATATGTTACGGACCTGTTGAGTGAAACATGTATGCTTGGGTGTCGGCCTGCTACGACACCAATGGACCCCAGCATGAAGCTATATGATGATGACACAGAGGAGGTGGACAGGAGAAGATACAGAAAACTGGTAGGCAAACTATTGTATGTCACGATCACTAGGCCCGATATATCCTTTGCAGTGAGTCGTGTGAGCCAGTTCATGGAGCAACCACATCAGGTTCATATGGATGCCATACATATGATACTTAGATACCTCAAATCTTCTCCAGGTGTAGGTTTGCTATTCAAGAA
Source organism: Ottelia alismoides (assembly GCA_037367405.1). Classification (NCBI taxonomy): domain Eukaryota; kingdom Viridiplantae; phylum Streptophyta; class Magnoliopsida; order Alismatales; family Hydrocharitaceae; genus Ottelia; species Ottelia alismoides. Next base: position 54,754 of record JAZKJV010011632.1, read on the forward strand.
GGGAAAGGAGATCTCTATCTCTGCATGTGCGGATGCAGACTATGCAGGTTGTCCCAAGGACAGGAAGTCCACTTCGGGGTTTGCAGTATACGTTGGAGATTCTCTAGTTTCATGGAGGAGCAAGAAACAGACGGTGGTAGCCAGATCGAGTGCTGAATCCGAATATAGGGCTATGGCCCAGGCTAGCATAGAGATGATGTGGGTAAAGGCTGTACTTATAGATCTATGTCTAGATGTACCACTTCTTATGGACTTAGAATGTGATAATCAGACAACCTTGTTCATTGCAAACAATCCAGCATTCCATGAGCGGACCAAGCATATTGAGGTTGGATGTCACTTCATACGCGACATGATTCAGAAGGGGTTCATTGCTACATCTCATGTCACCTCAGAAAATTAGACTGTTGATATATTCACCAAGGCATTACTACGAGGCCCATTCCAGAAGTATGCGTCCAAGCTGAGCATGATTGATATCTATGCTCCATCTTGAGGGGGAGTGTTAACGTATATATTAGTTGTCTGTGTGCCTTTCTATTATTTTTATTTTCTGCTGTATGCTTTATGTAATTTACCCATAGGCTACTCTCCTATATAAGAGAGCCTAGGACTCATGGAATAAACATCTCTTTCATTTTTCCCAACAACGACTGTCCACACACATTCTCCATGTGCCATCTTTTTTTGGGGTAAGCAGAGCAGGGACCGCCACGGGACTCATACTCTCTCGAACATATCCACGACATAGAAGATCAGTGACCTGCTCGTTCATTTCTTCGTGTTCACTTGGGCTCATCCGATAATGTGGTAAGTGGGGTAGGCTGGCTCCATGGACTAGGTCAATGTGATGTTGGATGTTTCGCAACGAGGGTAGTCCTTCAGGCAACTCTTCAGGCATAATGTCAGCAAACTCTTGGATGATGGGCTTTATCTCAGGCGGGACTTCGGGTGTAGTTGTCTCTTGATTGTTCACTTCACGTCCCATTAATGCATAAATGGTGGAACTCTCCTGAATTTCACGTTGGAATGTCTGGGCTTCCATCAACAATACGGGACCCGTAGTCGAAGACTTTGACGGTGGAGTACTTTTACCAGATTGTGCGGTCGCGGTTCGAAGTGTAGCCACCTGGCGAGGGTTAAGGGCTTCGCGTTGTGGTCTAAGGGTCATACGCACCTTGTCTATGAGAAAGGTGTAAGTGTTCATTTTTCGTCTGTGCTCCGTGTCTCGATCGAACTGCCACGGTCTCCCAAGTAGTACGTGACAGACATACATAGGGGCTACATGGCACCACACCTCGTCTTTATATGAAGGCCCAATTGAGAAGCTAACGAGGCTCTGACGGTGGATTGGAAGTTGAGTACCACCTCGAAACCAGGCCACACTGTAAGGTTTCTCGAATGGTTGAGTGGGTAGACCCAACTTATCGACCATTTCTTGAGAAACGAAGTTCTCAACGTTTCCTCCATCAATGATCAGCGAACAACGACGCCCTCCTGAGGTGCAGGTGGTTCGGAAGATGCTGCGTCACAGCCAACTATCAACGTCATGGGCAACGGGTGTAAGCAAGATGTTTGTGGGTGCGTTGTCAGGAGCGATAAAGTTCTCGTATTCAATTATCAAGAAAGGTCCGGACTCGTCTCCATCCACTCCCAGAAGCTCATAGTCATCAACTCCCGCGGTGTCAGCCGTTAAAGCGGTCTGATCCTCTTCAGGTGATTCTTGTGGGTCAGGGTCTTTAGGGTCTTCAGTGGTGCATAGACGGGCGGGCCTAGCTTTAGGGTTCAGGCACTCTGCCGCGCGATGTCCCTTTTGATAACATCGGAAACAAGTGTCAGGTCCGACAACAGGTCGACTTCCCAAGATGCCTGGTCCGGGGTTCCCAGTAGATGGTCGGGCGACAACAGGAGTTGAGGGTTTGGCTTGGGGTTTGCCCGTAATAATCGATGGGGAACCCATTGGTTTGGAGGTCGTCATCGGGGTACTAGTGCGCGGAACGGAGTTCACAGGAAAGGACATCCTCCTTGTCTGGGCCTTAGCAGGCTTAGTCTCAGTCCGTTCAGCCTGCTTGTAAGCTTCGTCAACGTCTCGACAGTTGTGGAGGTAGAGTTCATCCTGAATAACGGGGCGGAGTCCTTGCATGTAGCGGGTGACCTCCTGGACAGGGGTCTCCTGCAATCGATTGTGGTGAACAAGGGATTGGAACCCTTCGGTGTATTCTCTTACGCTCATGGTGCCTTGTTTCCATGATTGCAGTCGCGCGTATAGATCTCGTTTGTAATCTTCAAGCACGAATTTGGTTTTCAATTTGGCCTTCATCTTGCTCCAATTGCGGATCTTACGCTTTCCTTTTCGCTTGCGCTCAGATTGCAAACGGTCCCACCATAGCAGAGCATGTCCTTTTAGTTTGATTGTGACAAATTGAACTTTCCGTTCGCTGGGCATAGTTTTCCAGACAAAGAAGTGTTCAACGGCTTGGAGCCGATCCAAGAAGACATCAGGGTCTCGTCCTCCGTCGAATTCCGGAACATCGAGACGGATGCCTCGATCCCATCCTTCATCGGACCTCGGGCCAGGTCGTGGCGGAAATTGATATCCACCAGTAGGTTGTGAAGTATATCCAGGGGTGTGTGGTTCTTGACTCTTGGAAGTGAAAGGGGTGTCATCTCTTGATCCTTCTTCTTCACTTTCTTGTGAGTGATAATCGCTAACGTGTCCGTCAGCAGTAGATGAGCTTGAGTCGTGGGAAGTGTTACTCCGTGAGTGTCTTTGCCGACTGGTATGCCGACCTTTGTTTGGTGTCTCATCATTATGGTCTTTACCTAGCACACGACTAGTTAATGTGGCAATTTGTCCGGATGCGGTGGTAACTCGTCCATCTATTGCGGCGATCTGTCCGCTCAGTTGATTGAACATGTGTTGTAGTTGGGCAGACAAAGCCTCTAATGTTAGTTCAGGGTATGGGGTGTACCCGGCTGTAGAGGAAGTGGGTTTGTCGGCCATGGGGGACTGGGGATCCTAGACTTTCTGATCTCTTTTGTTTTGGGTTTTTGTTGTTTGTTTTTGTTTTGCTTTGTTTCATTTTTTTTTCTTTCTTCTTTTTTTTATGCAATGAAACAAATGGAATGCAGGAGAGATGCAGGAACGCTAGGCTCTGATACCAAATTGATGCAAACTCAATGCAATCTACGTGGAGTTGTGATAACTAGCGGGATTTTAAACGCCTAAATGACCAAAGCAAATAAATAGTTTGTAATGCAAACGTCGGAGCGGAAATGCGAATGAATGGAAATTCCGTCGATGAAAATGAGATCTAGAATCAGCAATAAGGGCGCACGATTGTTTGAAGTTCAGCACAGATTTTTTTCCCACAAACTTAGGGCAACACAGACAGTTAAAGATTACTGGAAATAATTAGCGATACTGCAGTCACAGAATCTCAATAGTTCACCAAGCAAACATCAATATATCAGTCCACAAAACTAATAATATGCGGTAGAATAAATGGTGGAAATGGCGCTCATACCACAACCAGCAAGGGGGAGAATGCGGGCTTCGGATCTGGCCGAGAATGACGGGCAACGGACTGGTCACAGCGGCTTTTCTAGCGGTTTCAGGGGCACGGGTGGCGGCTGGTTCACAACAGCTTCGAATGGCAGTGGCGGGGACCGGGAGGATGGAGCGTTGGCAGCTGGGCGTTGTTGGGCGACCGGGATGGAGAGGATGGTTCACGGTGGGAAGGGTACGGGAGGGGTGTGGATGAGAGGGTAGTGGCGCTGGCGAGGTGGTCTGCGAGTGGATTGGGCGCTGGTGGCAGTTTGGGGGGAGGCGGCGAAATAGGGAGATGAGGCGGCGAAATAGGGAGATGAGGCGGCGAGGCGGGTGGTGGGGCGCTAGGTTAGCGCGCGAAGGAGTGGCGAGTCATTGACGCGAGTGAAGGCGGGGGCGAGGCATCGAACTGCGGAGAGTTGGGGAGAAGGACTGCAGGCGCGTGATGGGAGAAGGCCTAGTGGCGAGGAGGGAAGGAGGAGGGACGAAGGCGGCGGGGTGGCGAGTTGGGCAGGAGGAGGGAGGGCGCAGGCGTGGGGAGGTGCGAGAATGGAGAGGAGGTGGCGGTGGCGAGTTGGAACCAGGGAAGAGGAGGCGCAGGTGGGAGGGGAAGAAGGAGGCAACGTCGGGAGGGGTTAGGGTTCAAGGGGAAAGAGAGTAGCGGGGTGGCGAAAACGAGAGGGGAGAGAGAAAGACAGAAGTCGAGAGAAAGAGAGAGAGAGAGAGAGAATAAGTGAGGGTAAATTATTTTCATTCAAACTTCCATCTCAACCCTAATCCAAGGGGTGCCTTTATAGAGGCTAATTCCCCCAAATAAGCAACAACCTTTCTAAAATAGAAAAGAACAAAAAACAGAAAAGAAGAAATGATAAGGCCTTGTATAATGAGCCTTTTACATAAATAAATAAATAAATAAAACAAATGTTCAAAAAAAGTGATCATGTAATATCATGCTGCATCATTTTTATTTTAAAAGAGTCAAGAAAATGTTTATATATCGGTATTTGTACCTAACCATTTGCGTCTTTTAAAATAAATTGGGTAGTAGAAGCTTCTAACTGGATACCTGCGGGTACCTGTTAATTTAAACGGGGTTTTTAGATGGTTCCTGGGTCATGATATAGCGGGTACCCGACCCATCAGTTTCAAACGGGTACCCATGAGTTTAGGGTCAAAATGTGTGGATCAAGCTGGGTACGTGTTGACCCAGAAATATTTGAACATTCATTTAAAACATGAAATTAGAGGGAAGATATACATTTCCAATGTTTAGGATTTTTCTTGGAACTTTAAAATTCTAATTAGGTGTTTGGATATCCGTATTTCTTTAAATCATCTTATATACATATTCATGCATTCTTTGTAATGGAGAAATTCTGAATATCAACAGAGAGAAGTACATGCACATTTTTGAGGTTCTCCAACTTGTGAATTCTTCTTGCATCTTAAATAATTTACAATTAACTTTGATAATCCTTGGTTTAAGTTTACATCTGATGATGAGTAGATCTTTCCTTTTGATATATCAAAATCCTTCCTTTTGTTTACTCTTGCATCTAATGATGAATAACTTTTTTCTGAAGGAAAATGAGTGGGGAAGGCAAGTGTGAAAGGGGAGAGGGAGCAGAGGTGGTTGTTTTTCCCGAGGTGGGGTTGGGTAGCATAGTCAGAAATGGAAGGAGTGACTTGCATCGAAAAACATAGTGTGGTTTAGAAGGGTGAATCATCTCCCCTCTCGGGGAGGGGTATTCAATACTTTGACTATCGAGGAGGCAATCATTAGGAAAAGGGTTATTAGAACGAGATTGGTTGCATTTGCTACAAAGTTATGGGTCATTAATGTGTAAATGTTAATTAATTAAATGTTTTCCTTATAACATTTTCTACTACAGTCAAATTCTGAATTTTAGCTATTATTATTGAATAAAGTTATTCCTGATTAACTGTTACAACAGTAGGACTCGATGGTCTTGAAATATGCTTATCATCTATTGCGTGGGAGGATGGGGGGTAGGGTGTTGTTCTTGGTTAAACACTACGGTTGGGAGTTTGAGGTGGGGCTATATGTACATATAGATCGGATAAAATTTGTAATTCGATCCAATTTGATGTTATTGGATTGTATTGGTTTGTTATGTCATTCTAACAATTGGGTCAGATTGAAATTTTTATATTCAAATTCAATTACGAATTGAATAAACCATTACCAAAACCTAATCCAGTGCATTAATCCACCAGTGTTTACTTGTGGAATAGCAAATCCTTCTCCCACTATAAGTAGGATTGGCTACATAGATTCTTGATTAAATTCATGTTGAAAGATCCAACTATTTTTTACGTTGACTGTCGACTACCTAACACAACCCCTACATGAGGGGATTTGAACCTGATCTTTTGGGTGTTTACTTGTGCAATGAGGAAAGATAATCTAAGTTTTCTCTACTATGTCAAATATTTCTTATTTTTGGAATAACTACTCCCCTCCCTTTTTCCACAAATACTTATGGAATAACTATTCTTCTTTGTTGAGATATTAAGTATCTTGTAGAGATATTTACTATTTTTAGCATTATTTTCTGTAATTTTTCTTTTTTCCTTTCCTCTTTCTGTAATTTAACCAATGGGTTCTTCTCCTATACAAGGGAACACTTGAGCCTCTCATAATTTATCTCAGTTTTTCCCTTTTACATGGTATCGAAGCAACGACCCTAGACCCGAGTTCTCGTATCAACCCTAACCCTACCCTACTCGCCTACCCCTACGCACTTCAAGAAACCGCCGCCCTTGGTCCCCCGCACGTGCCCCCGCGCCCCGCGCGCGGCCCCGCGCACCCGACCACCAGCGCTTGACCTCGCGCCCCGCCACCGGCCCCCTGCGCGACACGCACCCCGACCCCGACCCCTGCGTGACCTGCGCGCGCCCCGTTCCTGCCCCTTGTGCAACTCGTGCGCGCCTGCTCCCGGCCCCCCTGCGCGACTCAGGCCCCTTGCGCGCGCTTCAGGACCCTTTACGCCCCAGCCCCTTGCGCGACTCGCGCACGTCTCTGCACACCACTGTGTCCCTGCGCGCCCCCAGCGACTCCAGCCCCCCCTCCCCCCACTCACAGGTCCGCGTCCAGGCCCCTAGGTCCCCTGTGATCTGTTTTTTTCTTGCCGGCAAGCATGATTTCGGACTTTTAGGTCACGTTTCTTGGCCCAAGCGAGCAACAAGGATTAACAAGGATGATTGTTTGAGTCTACACGTACAACCAATCCTTCGTATGATTCTGTAGACATGTTTATATATGTCTATTCCCCAGCTAATTCCGTATCAGACAACAAGGGTGACATCTTCTCATTCGGAGCCTTCAAAGGCCCGACTCCCATCGCTAAGATGGATGGGACCAACTATGAGTTATGGTCCATGCAGTTTCTCACCCTCATGCAGTGCAACAATAAGGAGCACATCCTCACAGATCTATAGCCAACAGATAAGATTGGGGTAAATGCTTTTTGGAAGCAAGATGATGCGTACGCGCGTGTTTGGCTTTGTGGGACTCTCGTTACAGAAATAGCCAATGATATTCTAACCCAGCCCACTGCCAAGGCAATGTGGGACACTTTGGCATCCACCTATGCACAGGTGAAGAACGAGGTCAAGATTCTTCAACTACAGTTTGATATCTACAATACCAAACAGAATGGCCACCCCTAAATGTTTACTACTCCTCGCTGCGTGGCATGTTTGAAAAGCTTCATAGCTACATGCCCATTACAACGTCTACTGAGCAACAGAAGACGTATAGAAACTCCACGATGGTTGGGGTTTTCATGGCTGGACTTGATACAGAGTATGATGCTGCACGTACTCATCTTCTTACTGGAGCTACTATTCCCCATATAGAGGAGGCTTATAGCCGTCTCAGTCATCTTCGTATTCTTCAGCAATGGCCACTTCTCGTGGCTGAGGTGGGACGATCCAGTCCAGAGGACGCACACCTCAAGGAAGAGGCGGTGGACGCCAACGTGGTCCCTGCACCTACTGCCGCAAGCCTGTACATGCAGAGGTCACATGCTATCAGAAGCATGGATATCCAATTTCTGGTCGAGCAGCATAACATATTGTGTCTTCAAAGGCTTCAACTCTCCTAGCCGATCCTCTCCTGGATGATATTGTCTCTCGTATTCGAGAGATAATGACTCCTACTGGTGATACCCACCATTACAGATACCGCTACAACAACCAGAGCCTCTTCAAGCTCCTCAGGTATCACCTATGCCTTTACTAGTAGTATGAATACAGACATGACAGAGTGGATTATGGATTCTGGTGCTTCTCACCACATGTGTGGAGATAGAACACAGTTGAAGTCCTACATGGCTATACCACATGGCAGATGGATTGTCATTGCTAATGACGACCACTTACCCGTTACAAGACAAGGGGAGGTGCATTTGACACCATCCATGCATCTGAAGAATGTTTTATATGCCCCTTTAAGATGAATTTACTTTGTATTAGTCAGATCACTAAGGATCTGCATTGTCGTGCCATCTTTGACCATTCATCTCTTGTGTTTCAGGACATACTCACAGGCAGGGTGATTGGATGTGGCTGTGAGCAGCGGGGACTCTACAGATTGGTCCAACCTTCTCATGCTAGTGTTTCTACTATACCTACTGGACCTGTCTCTCCTTATCTGTGGCACCTTAGGTTTGAACATCTTCCTCTGCAGAAGCTATGTCGTGTTCTCCCTCAGATTCTACGATATCTTCCTTTCAGTGTGAGGCATGCCAACTTGGGAAGCATCATCGTTCCTCTTTTCCATCCCATCAGAGTCGGAGCAGTACTCAGTTATTTGAGCTCCTTCATTTAGACATTTGGGGTCCTAGTCGTGTTCCTGATCACCTAGGGCATCGTTTTTTTTCTTTTACTTGTAGCCCTCGATGATTTCTCTAGACTTTTCTGGGTCTTCTATTGAAGAATAAGTCTGAGGCTGGATCCGTATCAAGTATTTTATTAATGAAATAAAGAATATTTTTTCTGCCAATGTCAAGTATCTTCATTCTGATAATGCCTTGGAGTTTTGCACCTTACAGCTTTTTGAGTTCCTTAGATCCCATGGCATTGTTCACCAGACCTCATGCGCCTACACTTCTCAACAGAACGATGTTGCCGAGCTGATGATCGCGAAATCTACCTCTTTAATAGTCGATAATTGTAGTATAGGAGGCGGATTTCGGTCGTCAAAATACCACAATCTTTGAATGTTGTGGAGTATTTTTACTTGGCAAGTCTACCAAGGTCGAATACAGGGAACATAGATTTTTAGTTGCGCGGTCTTGAATCAATTTAAATAATCAATAAATGTTCGATTAAAAAATATATAATGCAATGATGGAGATGCGAATGTGATGCAAAGAAAATAAATTGAAACACTAATTCAGCTCAGGATCTGTGATTAGAAACGTATTAAATCCTTCAACAATCTGATCAATAAATCCTCAAAAGCACATCACAGATCGAAAGGGTCAAGTCCAGAATTATCTATCAAATGAATCCAGGAGCAGGTAGAAGGAGAATAAATTTGAGAGGCAATCCTGCAATTTTCTTAGATCATTATTTGAAGCCTCAATAAAAGTACCCTATAAAAGGATGAGAAATCAATATCTATTCTGCAAAAGAGCACCCCTGTGTAAATTGATTCATCAATGAAAATGCACTACAAAAATGTCAAATTTAATCCTGCAAAAGTCAATGATGATCCTCAAATAATAATTGATAATAAACAGCCTCAAATCTGTTCAGAAGCTATGTTAAAAGGTAGAGCACGGAATTAGCTTCGAAACGATATATTATATGCTAAAATCGGAGTTCAGATGGAGAAGATATGCTAAAATGAAATTACAGGGACTAAATTGTAAATAAAAGTAAAGTTTTCCTTGCAAAGGGGTCCCTGGAGGGCTTATCTGTAATTAATAGAAAATCGGAGGGGCCCGGACGTAATTTACCCCCCGCGGGGGTATTTCTGCAATTTTATAAACTTCGGGGGCTTTCTTGCAATTAACCCCCAAACGCACGTGCATAGCACGTGCGCCAGGAGGTTCGGGGCGGAGCTTGAGGCTCGGGCGACCGAGCCAGAGGCTTGGAGAGCCGAGCCTCTAGTTTGTGGCAGACGTGAGGCTCGGGTGGCCAACCCTCTGGTTCTACCCCGGGCCTGAGGCTTGGTGGGACGGGGCTCAAGCCCGGTTGCCGAGCCTCGGGGCGTGACAGGGGCCCGCCACGTGGCGGCTGGAGGACCGTCGGATTAAGGGCTTGGGCCCGATCCGACGGTTGATGGCGGGCAGAGCGACGCGGGCAGACGACGCAGGCGCCGCGCGAGGCGGAGGTGCCGCGGGGGCGGCAAAGGCGAGGCGGCGCCCCGAGGCGGAGGCGGCGAAGCCGCTCCTCGGCCGACACACTGTGCGAGGTGCGGAAGGAGGAGGAGGAGCGTTGGCGGAGGCGGTGCGGCGGAGCTGGTGGGCCTGGGGCGGAGGCACCGCGAGGCGGAGGTGGTGGTGATTGGCGGAGGGCGGAGCAGGAGGTGGAGGCTCCACGCGAGGCGGAGGCGGAGCGGCGGGGGTGCACGGCCGAAGCGGAGGCGCCGACGAAGGTGGTGGCGCCGCGCGAGGCGGAGGCGCTGCGGCGGAGGGGCTGAACGGCTGGAGGTGTACCTGCAACAACAGAAATGGCAAAAAAAAATGGAGGTGATGGGTTCGCCTGGGATTGGAGAAGCTGAAGGCTTGCTCCGTTTGTCGCCCAATCGCCGTGGTGGAGGCGGCGAGCGGCTTTGCAGCTCTGAGGAGAGATCTGCAACAAGGCTTATCGGGCCTTGGATCACGCCTCCGGCCGCTGTCACCGGCTATGCTTGGAGAATGGCGGATGCGGAGCTGGGCTGCGGTAGGTGTGGCTTTATAGGACGACGAGGAGGGGTTAAGGGGGAGGGCCGATGGAGGAGGAGTGATGGCCGCGCATGGCGGCTTTGATGGCCGCATGTGGCGGTTATGCGCGGAGGAAGGAGGGGGGGCGGCGATGGGCGTTACAGGAAGGGCTGGAGAAGAAGACGGGTCACGTGCCTAGCACGTGACCCGGGTGCGGCTGGGGAGAGAGGGAACATCAGGGTGCCACGTGGCACGCCCTGGAGCTGCCACGTGGTACCAAAAAAATTTCCGATTTTAAAGTTGGCAAAAGAGATAGAAGATGACCTCAGATCGAAAATTTTCTTCACGAAAGTTATTCGTCTCGTCGAGATCTACAACTTTCTTGAAGGGTCCAGGAGCAAAAGAGGTCACCTGTGCGATGTGGTATTTTTGGTGGCTTTCCATGTGTATTGAAAACCGTATTTTTGAGATTTTGTATTTTTTTGGTGGATTTAGAGAGAATAAAAAATCTAGAAAAATACGATAAAATATAAGAAAATCATTTACACATTAATCTATTTTTTTTGGATTTTTAAAGGATAAGAAATTAGGAAAATAAAATAGAAGTCAGAATCACACAACTTTTGTACAGACCGACAACGGACACTTGGACTTGGTTAATTTCTTTGATCTCAGTTTTGATCTGAATTTGGATTTTTACGTCGCTTAATAAAACTTTCATCAAAGAATAATAATGAAAAAGAAATAAAATTAAAAGAGTTAATTATGTACATAAAAACTCAGGTCAAAAATAGCAAAAAGTTAAAATACGCAAAAGAGGCCCAAAACCCAACTTTTACAAATGAGCTCCGATTTTTACGAAATTGGTCTTGTTTTGAAGGTATTTGAAAATGGAGTACTTTAAAAGTGAGTAGACCAAAATCGGACACTGTATGTGGGAGATATGCTCATTTTAGTCTGTCAGATGTGAAATTTGACTTTGGGATTATTTGACACTTATTGGGGTTAGTAATTTTTTTGTATTTTTTATTTAATAAGGTTAGTAATATCTACACAATGGAGGTGGCTTTAGGTCAATCGGAGTTAGGATGAATTAACTAAAAATGTGAGAAGTTTGCGGCTTTTTGGGCTAATTTACACTAGGGATTTTAAATGCAATTATGCATGATGAAATGCAGATGTTATTCACACATGCATGATGACTAATAATGCTCTATTAATGATTAATTACAGGTGAATGATGGGGAACAGAGCCTAAATGGCCAATTTTAGCATGATGAATACGAGATTCATCATACCCCTATACTTAGACCATGCTCGTCCCCGAGCATGAATGAATGACTTAGTTGATTACATCCCTGACTGTGTAAGTGAATTTTCAAGGCTTAATTCAGAGAAGACCCTTAATTTGAGTGATCCTAAAATTCTGAACTCACCCAAGCTTTAATCAAAAGGAATCCAACTTCTCTAATTTTCAGACTCTCTGTTTGTACATATAATATAAGGATATGATTTTAAGTGTACTGCATTTCATGAGAGTCGAGTCGGGGCATTACTCAAAGTTCCAGTCCCAAAGATCCTCCTCTAGATCTAATCCTCAATACTAGGGAATAAGTCTATTCTTGTTTCAGTCAACCTTCTCATTAGTTTGTCAGACTTGAAAGTGTAGATGGACGGCCAGATGATGGAGGGCATAGGATTGTGTTTAATTTTCTCTCCCTTACATTGGAATAAGGTGCCTCTCGAGTGCCTTATTACTCAACACAAGTACAGTTTTGTTTTGTTGATCAATGTGTCCGTCAAGAGAATTTGGAGTCGTCTGCACTTGTTTTTCTGGGAGTACACCGGGGTGTGTCTCTTTTGAGTATCTAAGATACCTTCGACACCCAGACTTGTATCGCTTACGATGCAGAGCCCTTTTATGATGTCAGCCCGACTCCTTGGTCCTAATTAACGCTTGGTCCAAGTGGGTACTTTGAAAATGTTTGGGAGCGCTCGCCATTGGTGGAAGCTCATTTGGAATTTGACTTTGGATGATAGAGCTTTTCTTTAATATTTCTTTTTCTTTTCTTTCCACTGCTTTTACCAAAAGTTGGCGCACACTGATCAACAATTTTTTATTAAGTTTCAACATACCCTGGCACTTAGGTCAATATCAAAAAGATAGCATATGAACTTGTTCACATACTGGCTAGGTTTTGCTGACACTCAGGTTTTCTGCAGCCTTCATTAACTTTATCCCATCCTCGAATATCATTAGATTGGATCTAAACTCAAATCTCCGGTCATAGTTCCTCAAGTGATATCTCAACTCATCTCATCAATCATGCAGTTGTAGAAGTGATTGTGCTTATCATATTCTTTTTGAAGGTAGAGATGAAGAGTGCAATATAGCGCTCAAATCTTTCAAACTAGTGAAGTGTGGATTATTAAGTTCAAAACCCTAATGACTAAGGCAGGCTAACTCAGAATCTTAAGATCTCAGAAATCAAGTGTCCTCAAAAATCCTCAAGCCTTGAGTGATGGTGAATGTGTCAGGAATATATCGACCAAGGAATGCATGAAATGCTTGATGAAATACAAGACCATGAGTGATGATTTTTTTAATGCAAATTTTTTTAATGCAATTTTTTTTGCAAAAAGCTTTTTTTTGTTGTTTTTTTTGTTGTTTTTTTTGAAAAAACAGGTATTATGCACACTACTTGTACCCATCCCCGATGTTAGATAAAAACGATTAAAGCACGAGCTATGGATAAAGTAGATAAAATATATACAAATACACCCCCTATACTTAGCTTGTGCTATGTCCCCATGGCACGAAGTGAAATGTTGACATAGCTCGTACTAAATACAGAAGGATTAAAAATAAAAGAAGAGAAGTGAAGTATAAACAATGGTAGCGGTCCCCCTATACTTAGGCTCAGGTCAGCCTAAGTATAATCGGATAATTACAGATGGGGAACCGGGAAGAATTACGGATGTACAAGATCAAGGAGGTTTGCGACGGACCTTCTTGCGGGAGTGTGGAGGGAGATAGTATGGAGATGGGGAGTGTGATGAAGAGGGGGCCGATGAAGAAGACCAGCCATCGTCGGAGTCGTCCTCAGGAGAATAGTAGTCGTATGCAGAGGATCTCCAACTTTTGTCGATCAGAGGTAAGTGCCTTTGGATCAGAGCTGTACCTATTGCACTTATCTGATGAACCACATCATGATCGGACGAGGACTCGTCAGAAATCACATGATGTCTAAGGTCAAAGGTGACTTTCTTGGTCGGTTTGTTTCCTTGAGAAGTATTGGGAGGAAGTTGGACAGTCTTCATCTCTCTGTCTTGAGTAACCGATGTGGCATTTGTGAGTTCCTCATCAGATGAATCCCCGTAAAAGTCGACCAATTCTTGAAGGGTCATGCACTGCTTCGGTCGAGGGAGATTGATCCTGCGGAGCTTGTGGTTTATGGCTGGGGGTGTTGATGTCACTTTCGGATGATCGTGATTTTTGGTGACATCGGATGTTTTCGGAGTCGGTTCCTTATATGGTTCAAGTATCTCATGAATTACTGCCGACTCGAAGATTGGTCCACTCAGATAATCGTGACGGTCCTCAATAATATGGTCCAATTCTTCATAAGCTCCAAAATCTTGCTTTTTCCTAGGAGCAGTAATAAGGTGGTGAGAATCCGAAGTTTGTCCAACAGTCAATCCCTTAGGTGACTCTCCTAGGGTTTGTATCAGTGTGTCATGTAGAGATGTCTGATAATGTGAAATATTTATCTCCTGATCATAACTGTTGGTTTCAAGTTGGTTTTCCTCAGAGCAGGATGTGTCATTGGGGTCGTGTTCATTGTGGTCCGAGTTCGGGAACTTGATTTCCTGAGTCTCGCAATCGACGATCGCCTTAGCGGAAACTAAGAACGACTTTCCTAAAATAATAGGAGACTCAGACATCCTTCCGGGGTGCTCAAGGTTAAGGACAATAAAGTCCACCTTATGTTCTTTACCTCGGAAATTTACGATGACAGAAACGATCCCCCGCGGTCTTTTGATAGATCGATCAAGTAATTGAACGATCACCCTAGTCTTTTTGAGTTGTCCGAATTTAAGTTGATTAAAGACGGACTTCGGGAGGATGTTTAATGTGGAGTCGTCGTCCAACCGAACATGAGTGAATATAGAATCCTCAATTTCACATGTGACTCGAGTCAATCGCTTGACTTTGCAGCTTTTGAGTTTATGATTCATCACCAAAGAACTAGCCATAGATATGACATGATATTCAGTCCTGGATCGTTTCTTGCCCGTCTTATTGGGGTTCAGTCGACTCTTCACAAATCTCTTAAGATCGGGCACATATTCTATGGCTTTGATCAATGGAAGCTCTAAGATCAGACTCTTGCAAAATACTTCCATTTCAGAATTGTCCAATTTTTTTGAATTTTCAAATTTTTCAAATTTTTGGTATTTTCTGTAATATGGTCAGTCGGGGGGTCAGAGGTCAGTGGTTGTGTCTGATTGTGATGATCCAGTGGTTCGCATGGTGGTGGCCTCACTTCTTCTGAATTTTGCATTGACTGGATGAGATCATATATTCTCATAGTTTAAGTGTCTGCTCTATGATTAATCCGGGCAATCTCATCCTCAAACATCTCATGACTAGTGATTGAATAATCAGTCACCATGTGTCGTGATTCTGGCATGTAACCTCGAGTAGAGTGTTGATTGTTTATAAACATTATGGTCTGGTCATGAGTTTTATTTCCTTGACTTTGGTTTTCTCGTGGGTTGTCAAAGGAAAATTGATACTTATCTTGAGTAGGGGATAATTCAAGAGGCTGTGAGATCCTAGTGACCGGAAATCGTGTTCTATTGTCAATATCGGTCACTCTATTGTTTATCCTTGATTCTGATCTCTCTCTTATGTCCATAAGATTGTCTGAATGTGAGAGAAGGCTATCCCAAGAAGAAGTGTGGTCATAGGGTGGGATGTATGGGTGGGCAGAGAATGATGGCTGAGGGGAACTTGACTTGAATGGTAGGTTCCCCTGAGGAGTGTAAGAAGAAGAATATCGGGACATGGTCGTGGAGATCGGGAAAGAAGACCACTGTGCCGACATCTTGTCAAGAGGGATGGAATGATCAACGAACCACGATTTGCTTGCAATTGCAAGGTATTTGACGCACACAAATCAAACACAAAACAAACACGTTGATTCACCCACTCAACACTGGTGAAGGCACGTTAGGGTTCGGCCGCTTATCTTTTCAATTTTAATTTAATGACAAAACAATCTTAAAAATTAAGCGGAGCTGTTAGGTGCCGAAATATTTCACAAAGACTGTCCCGAGTTCATACAACTAGTTGCTCCTACCTTCAGCCAGTATAGGTGTAAGTACGGACCGTAAATGGCTACCCGTGTTACTTGAGGACGGAGCCTTCCGCGGTGTCCTCTAAACCACCTACTCTGCTAAGGGAAGTCGGACCGTAAACGGCTACCCGAGACCCTCACTGAAAAGTAGCTAATTGTTTAAACTCAGTAGTCTAAATGAACCACTTCGGTTTTAGGCTCTTTCCTAAGTGTGCGTTCTGGTCCTTACAAACAATGAGTGGGTTTCTCTCCACCAAACAAAAGTTAATTTTAGGTCAGTTTATTTACAGTCACCTTGATTAGCAGTCCCAATTTTAGATTAAGGTTATCACTGTAGTTTATGTGAGCACAGAAATTCACGCCTAACGAGCAATCCCAATTACGTTAATTCCTAAGTTGTAAAACTCGAGGAGGGAGAATCGAAAAAGCCAATGCAAGCGTAAATCAATGATGCATGCTTAAGAGAAGGACTTACAGTGAATCCTCGCGTTATTCATGCGGGATGCAAGACAAGGAATTTAAAATTTACACTAAATGATATGCACAGATGAAAACACCCTAAACAGATAGTTCTATTAGCGGGAAGAATTGATTTAAAATTTGACTAATGTTGAACGATCTATAGTGCGTTTAATTAGTGAAAAAGTGTGGTCTAAAGATTACGAGCACAATCAATGATAAACAAGCAAGCGTATATGTGCCTAAGTCCTACGCCACGGGTCCCAACCACACAGAAGGGGTTGAAACAGACCCGACACACCACAGGAATGTTCAGTCTTAATTATTACAAGGGTTCAAAGAGGTGGACCCTGAGAATATTGCAAAAATTAAACCTATGCTAAGCTCTCTCTTATAAAATTAAAATTCATTCTTCATCGTAGATCCTTGATTTGATATCAAAATCCAGCTCCTAGAAGTCTGCGAAGAGAGAATTTACGGATAGTAGCAGAAGTAAGAGAGAAATGCAAAATAAAATGCAGAAGAAAAAAATACACAAAAATTAATCTTACAAAAATTAATCACAAAAAATGATTTAAAACCCTAAAAATCGCCGTTCCCCTGCAACGACGCCATTTGATGATCGCGAAATCTACCTCTTTAATAGTCGATAATTGTAGTATAGGAGGCGGATTTCGGTCGTCAAAATACCACAATCTTTGAATGTTGTGGAGTATTTTTACTTGGCAAGTCTACCAAGGTCGAACACAGGGAACAATGATTTTTAGTTGCGCGGTCTTGAATCAATTTAAATAATCAATAAATGTTCGATTAATATCTGTGTTGAAAAATATATAATGCAATGATGGAGATGCGAATGTGATGCAAAGAAAATAAATTGAAACACTAATTCAGCTCAGGATCTGTGATTAAAAACGTATTAAATCCTTCAACAATCTGATCAATAAATCCTCAAAAGCACATCACAGATCGAAAGGGTCAAGTCCAGAATTATCTATCAAATGAATCCAGCAGCAGGTAGAAGGAGAATAAATTTGAGAGGCAATCCTGCATTTTTCTTAGATCATTATTTGAAGCCTCAATAAAAGTACCCTATAAAAGGATGAGAAATCAATATCTATTCTGCAAAAGAGCACCCCTGTGTAAATTGATTCATCAATGAAAATGCATTACAAAAATGTCAAATTTAAGCTTGCAAAAGTCAATAATGATGCTCAAATAATAAATTGATAATAAACAGCCTCAAATCTGTTCAGAAGCTATGTTAAAAGGTAGAGCACGGAATTAGCTTCGAAACGACATATTATATGCTAAAATCGGAGTTCAGATGGAGAAGATATGCTAAAATGAAATTACAGGGACTAAATTGTAAATAAAAGTAAAGTTTTCCTTACAAAGAGATCCCTGGAGGGCTTATCTGTAATTAATAGAAAATCGGAGGGGCCCGGACGTAATTTACCCCTCGTGGGGGTATTTCTGCAATTTTATAAACTTCGGGGGCTTTCTTGCAATTAACCCCCAAACGCACGTGCATAGCACGTGCGCCAGGAGGTTCGGGGCGGAGCTTGAGGCTCGGGCGACCGAGCCAGAGGCTTGGAGAGCCGAGCCTCTGGTTTGTGGCAGACGTGAGGCTCGGGTGGCCAACCCTCTGGTTCAGCCCCGGGCCTGAGGCTTGGTGGGACGGGGCTCAGGCCTGGTTGCCGAGCCTCGGGGCATGACAGGGGCCCGCCACGTGGCGGCTGGAGGACCGTCGGATCAAGGGCTTGGGCCCGATCTGACGGTTGATGGCGGGCGGAGCGACGCGGGCGGACGGCGCAGGCGCCACGCGAGGCGGAGGTCCCGCGGGGGCGGCGAAGGCGAGGCGGCGCCCCGAGGCGGAGGCGGCGAAGCCGCACCTCGGCCGACACACGGCGCGAGGTGCGGAAGGAGGAGGAGCGTTGGCGAAGGCGGTGCGGCGGAGCTGGTGGGCCTGGGGCGGAGGCGCCGCGAGGCGGAGGTGGTGGCGATCGGCGGAGGGCGGAGCAAGCGGCGGAGGCTCCGCGCGAGGCGGAGGCGGAGCAGCGGGGGTGCACGGTCGAAGCGGAGGCGCCAACGAATGTGGTGGCGCCGCGCGAGGCGGAGGCGCTGCGGCGGAGGGGCTGAATGGCTGGAGGTGTACCTGCAACAACAGAAATGGCAAAAAAATGGAGGTGATGGGTTCGCCTGGGAATGGAGAAGCTGAAGGCTTGCTCCGTTTGTCGCCCAATCGCCGTGGCGGAGGCGGTGAGCGGCTTTGCAGCTCTGAGGAGAGATCTGCAACAAGGCTTATCGAGCCTTGGATCACGCCTCCGGCCGCTGTCACCGGCTATGCTTGGAGAATGGCGGATGCGGAGCTGGGCTGCGGTAGGTGTGGCTTTATAGGACGACGAGGAGGGGTTAAGGGGGAGGGCCGATGGAGGAGTGATGGCCGCGCATGGCGGCTTTGATGGCCGCATGTGGCGGTTATGCGCGGAGGAAGGAGGGGGGCGGCGATGGGCGTTACAGGAAGGGCTGGAGAAGAAGACGGGTCACGTGCCTAGGTGCGGCTGGGGAGAGAGGGAACAACGGGGTGCCACATGGCACGCCCTGGAGCTGCCACGTGGCACCAAAAAAAATTTCGATTCTAAAGTGGGCAAAAGAGATAGAAGATGACATCGGATCGAAAAATTTTCTTCACGAAAGTTGTTCGTCTCGTCGAGATCTACAACTTTCATGAAGGGCCCGGGAGCAAAAGGGGCCACCTGTGCGAAGTGGTATTTTTGGTGGCTTTCCATGTGTATAGAAAATCGTATTTTTGAGATTTTGTATTTTTTGGTGGTTTTAGAGAGGATAAAAAATCTAGAAAAATACGATAAAATATAAGAAAATTATTTACACATTAATCTAGTTTTTTTTGGATTTTTAAAGGATAAGAAATTAGGAAAATAAAATAGAAGTCAGAATCACACAATTTTTGTACAGCCCGATAACAGACACTTGGACTTGGTTAATTTCTTTGATCTCAGTTTTGATCTGAATTTGGATTTTTACGTCGCTTAATAAAACTTTCATCAAAGAACAATAATGAACAATAAATAAAATTAAAAGAGTTAATTATGTACATAAAAACTCAGGTAAAAAATAGCAAAAAGTTAAAATGCGCAAATGAGGCCCAAAAACCAACTTTCACACATGAGCTCCGTTTTTTACGAAATTGGTCTTGTTTTGAAGGTATTTGAAAATGGAGTACTTTAAAAGTGAGTAGACCAAAATCGGACACTGTATGTGGGAGATATGCTCATTTTAGTCTGTCAGATGTGAAATTTGACTTTGGGATTATTTGACACTTATTGGGGTTAGTAATTTTTTTTGTATTTTTTATTTAATAAGGTTAGTAATATCTACACAATGGAGGTGGTTTTAGGTCAATCGGAGTTAGGATGAATTAACTAAAAATGTGAGAAGTTAGCGCCTTTTTGGGCTAATTTACACTGGGGATTTTAAATGCAATTATGCATGATGAAATGCAGATATTATTCACACATGCATGATGACTAATAATGCTCTATTAATGATTAATTACAGGTGAATGATGGGGAAAAGAGCCTAAATGACCAATTTTAGCATGATGAATACGAGATTCATCATTAGCGCAACACCGTCACTTACTTGATGTAACCAAAACTTTGTTGATACGGAGCCGTGCTCCTCATGCTTACTGGGGTGATGCTGTCCTTATTGCTTCTTATTTGATAAACCATATGCCCTCGTCCGTGTTAGGAGAAAAGATTCCTTTCTCAATTGCGTTTCCCGAGAAGGATCTTTTCTCTCTTACACCTCGTGTGTTTGGATCTGTTGCATTTGTCCATGATGTCTCTCCAGGGCATGACAAGCTCTCTCCTAGAGCTGTCAAGTGCGTGTTTATCAGCTACTCTCGTACCCAAAAGGGGTATCACTACTTTGATCCACTAAGCCAGAAATATTTTGTTAGTGCTGACGTTACTTTCTTTGAGTCTGTCATGTATTTTTTTCCTACAGGTGACATACTCGTTCCATCTGACTCTGACGATGAGATATACATGCCACCACCTGCTACAGTTGGTCCTTCACCTTCAGCTACTCTTCTTCCACCACCTCCACCACCTCCTCCGTTGGTTCAGTTCTTACCTCGTGTTTTTCCTCGTAAGTCTCGCTCTGTTCGTCATGCTCACAAGCCTTGCCCATCATCCATCACGCTTTAGGTATGTAATGAGCATATTGTCTCTACTGATGGCACTACTGAGTTGACTGTACAACAGGATTCCAGACAGGAGGAGCATGTACCCTCTCAAGAGGGAAATTTACAGGCGCCTGACTTGGCAGATGATCTTGACGTACCGATTGCTCTACGAAAGAAGAAACAAGCATGTGCTACTTACTCTCTTGCAGCCTAGGTTTCTTTGAGCAGGTTGTCAGAAGATTTCAGGAGGTTTACTTTGGCACTATCAGCCGTGCAGATACCACAGACATATCAGGAGGCTCTCAAAGATAGCCAGTGGAGATTAACCATGGAGGAGGAAATGGCTGCGCTACAGTCACGTGGTACGTGGAGTCTTGTTTCTGTTCCTATTGATACGTCAGTTGTGGGATGCAAATGGGTGTTCACTGCGAAACACCATACGGATGGAAGCGTGGATCGCTATAAGGCTAGACTTGTGGCACGATGGTTCACCCAAACATATGGGGTGGACTATCATGATACCTTCTCTCCAGTTGCCAGGCATTCTACTATACGTATTCTCCTTGCTATTGCTGTGACACGAGATTGGCCCCTTTATCAGCTTGATGTCAAAAATACTTTCCTCTATGGTGCTCTACAGGAGGAGGTCTACATGCAGCAGCCACCTGGGTTTACTGCTGAGGGGGAGTGTCATAACGTTTACAAGTTACACAAGGCTATCTATGGCCTTAAGCAGAGTCTAAAAGCATGGTTCCAAAAGCTCTCGGACTTGATAGAGCAGCAAAGGTTTGTGAGATCAACTACTTATCACTCCTTATTCATACAGAAGACACAGAGAGGTACTACAATCATTCTTGTTTATGTTGATGATATTATTATTACAGGGGATGACGAGCATGGAATTCAGGGTGCCAAGGACTTCCTAGGTCAGCAGTTTATGACCAAGGACCTTGGACATTTACGTTACTTCCTTGGAATTGAGTTTGCCAGGAACCAACAGGGTTTTGTGATGACCCAGAGGAAGTATGTTATAGATCTTCTTTTAGAGATAGGCATGGCAGATTGCAGACCTGCCACTACTCCGTTTGACCCAAGCATGAAGTTCTATGATGATGATACTGATGAGGTCGAAAAGAGGAGGTACAGAGAGCTTGTTGGCAAGCTACTATATGTAACTATTACCAGGTCCAACATATAATTTGCCGTGAGCAAAGTGAGTCAGTTTACGGAGCAGCCTAGACAGGCACATATGGATGCAGTCCATATGATTCCGAGATACCTGAAGACTTCACATGGTACTGGACTTCTTTTCAGCAAAGGCACATCTCTCAGTTACAACATGCGCATATGCAGATTATGCTGGGTGTCCAAAGGATAGAAAGTCTACATCTGACTTTGCTGTGTTCATAGGGAATTCTATTGTTTCATGGAAGAGCAAGAAGCAGACTGTGGCTGCTAGATCAAGTGCTGAATCGGAATACAGGGCCATGGCACATGCTAGTACAGAGATGATGTGGGTCAGATCCGTTCTTACTGACCTGACTATAGAAGTGCCTCTTCCCATACACCTCCAATGTGATAATCAAGCTGCTCTCTTTATTGCAAATAACCTAGCCTTTCATGAGAGGACGAAGCACATAGAGGTGGATTGTCACTACATTCGTGACATGATACATAAGGATATTATCACTGCTACGCATGTCAGCTCTGGAGACCAGACACAGATATACTTACAAAGGCTCTAGCGAGAGGACCTTATCAAAGATGTTATTTCAAGCTGAGTCTTATTGATATCTACTCTCCAGCTCGAGGGGGAGTGTTGAGATATTAAGTATCTTGTTGAGATATTTACTATTTTTAGCATTATCTCCTGTAATTTTTCTTTTTTCCTTTCCTCTTTCTGTAAGTTACCCAATGGGTTCTTCTCCTATATAAGGGAACCCTTGGGCCTCTCATAATTTATCTCAGTTTTTCCCTTCCACATCATTCCTTTAAATATTTCATTTTCCCCTATTTTGGCAACTAGTTCTAGAATTTGGATCAGATTGAAATTTTTAGTATTCATTCAATTACGAATGGACACTCGTGGAATAAAGAAAGATAACCGAGGTTTTTTCCCCTACCTCGAATATTTCTTATTATTGGAATTAAGTATTCCCCTCCCTTATTCCACAACTACTTACATAATAACTATTCTCATTCCTTTAAATATTTTACTTTTTTCCTATTTTGGTTCTTGCTCATATAGAATGTGATCTTTATAGTGCTATCGTATGATCATCAGGATCATCATCGATCACTTGGGATAATTGGTTTCATCCAAATCTAGGATTGAGCCAAATGAAGGTAGACATGCACTCCCTCCATCATAGCATTGGGATGTTACCTCTAATTCTAACATTTTCTTTTACCATAGAAGTGCATGCTTGCAATAAATAAATCTATGGTATTCGTTCAGATCATATCACGTGAAGTGCGACACCTTGAGTAGCACGTAGACTACTCTTAATCCTATGCAAATCGAGTCTGTCGTTGATGGGGGGAATGTAGCTTATCAGAGGTGGATGGAAGGGCCCAGATCTGATATCAAATTGAGAAATATGAGAAAAAGTTGTCTGGACAAGTCCCTATAACAGATCGGGACTAGGGATGAGCATGGGTCGGGATGGGCCGGACCCTGAAGGGCCCAGGTCCAAGCCTGTTTGAAAAATTCGAGCATTGGGCCGGGCTCAAGCCCACAATTTTTTTTTTGTTCGGCCCAAGCCCAGGCCCGACCCAATTTTTATGGGTCGGGCTTGGACTTGGCTGGCCCATCTCCATCCATTAGAGATTATTAACTTTGAGTCTTTTGTTTCAAGTCAATCTCAACTCAAGTTACACAAGACAAAATTGTTTAAAACACATGCCATAATACTTGTGAAACAACTAAAATTCAATTCTACCAAATCCGAGGATTTCTAGTGCAATCAATGCTAGATATCATGAATGTCTCTCATGTATAGATTTTGAAAGAGTGAAACAAACTTACACAGTTAACAAAACAACAACAGGTGCACCAGACCCTATTGGGCATAAGGCCCATATTGAGTAAAAGTTCAATAAAAAAGTTCTAAGCCTTCTCCCACTATGAGTAAGGTTGGCTACATGGATTCTTGCTCAAATCTATGATGAAAGATTCGACTATTTTTTACGCTGGCTGTTGACTACCTAACGCAACCCCTGCAAGAGGGGGATTTGAACCCTGGTCTTTTGGGTGGTAGACACACTGCACTACCACCAAACCATTTAAGTGGGATTGAGTAAAAATTCAAAAATAGAAAATATTTTGATGGAAAAAATAAACACTAACAAATTCAAGAATAACCAGCAGAATCTAAACTAAAGACTAAAAAATGTACTAAGCCTTCTCCCACTATAAGTAGGGCTGGCTACATGAATTCTTGCTCAAATCCATGTTGAAAGATTCGACTATTTTTTATGCTGGCCGTCGACTACCTAACGCAACCCCTGCAAGAGTGGGATTTGAACCCTAGCCCTTTGTGTGGTAGACACATTGTACTACCACTAGACCATTAAGTGGGTTCAAAAATGTACTAAGTCTTTTCCCACTATAAGTAGGGTCGGCTACATGGATTCTTGCTCAAACCCATGTTGAAAGATTCGACTATTTTTTACGCTGGCTGTCGACTACCTAACGCAACCCTTGCAAGAGTGGGATTTGAACCATGGTCTTTTGTGTGGTAGACACACTTACTACCACTAGACCATTAAGTGGGTACACAAACTGATTAAGGAAAATTAATTTTGAATTGAAATACATTGATCATCAACTCATATGTCACACGCCTGACTTTCTTGATTTACAAACATTGTATGAAGACAAGATACATGAATAGAGTGCACATGAAATAGGTGGGAGTTTTCATGCGTATAGGATGTGGGAAAGGGTTCGAGCCCTCTTCAGGCTGGGCTCCTGGGCCAGGTCGGGCTGGGCCGAGCCAAGCTCGAGCCCGGCTCAAAAAAAATGGGCTTAAATATTGGGCTTAAGCCCAGTCCAGTACTCATTTGGGCTTGGGTCGGGTTGGGCCTTTTGTGCTGGGCTCCTGGGCCAGGTCGGGCTGGGCCGAGCCAAGCTCGAGCCCGGCTTAAAAAAATGGGCTTAAATATTGGGCTTAAGCCCGGTCCAGTACTCATTTGGGCTTGGGTCGGGATGGGCCTTTTGTGCTGGGCTTCAGGCTGGGCCGGGCCGGCCCAGTCCAATGCTCATCTCTAATCGGGTTTAGGACCCGTGACATTACATATGGTATCAAAGAAGATTCCCTCTAAAGTAGAAAGGGCTACTCAAAAGGTGGAGCCGCCCCTATTATAGAGTTAGGAGGAAAAGGCTACCCAAGAGGTGAAGCTATATGCTATCACCATTAGTAGGAATAGGTCATGGGCCATTACGCAACGTGGACGCTGCGAATATAAGTGGGGGAGATTGTAGCATCTGAAATATAGTACCACATCTAGTAATCATAAAGTGCAATAATAGTGGGGGCTACTACTAGACAACATGGCTCTGATACCATCTGTAACATCCTGGACCCTAGCCCGATCCGTTATCAAGCATTACTAGCACATACAACTTATTGGGTTTGGGTCGAACTGGAGCCCTATACTACAACCAAAATGTCTTATTAGAATATGGTACCCTAGTATTCCTTATATATGAGTCTTATGGTCATTGTTACAAAAAAGAGTCACCATACACATAGTACCACATCTAGTAATCACAAAGTGCAATAGTAGCTTAAGTAGTGGTGGCTAATACTAGACAACATGGTTCTGATACCATCTGTAACATCATGGGCCCTAGCCCGATCCGTTATTGGGGATTGCTAGCCTAGACAACTTGTTGGGCTTGCTTCCAACTGGAGCCATCTAACACAACCAAAATGTCTTATTAGAATATGGTATCCTAGTATTCCTAATATATGTGAGTATTATGATCGTGGTTACAAAAAAGAGTCACCATACATATAAAAGTCTATTGTACTGTTACGTAGGTGGAATAATAAATTATTTCTTTAATACATATTCTATTGATAATACAAATAAAATACTAACTTGAACTAATTATACACAGTTAATTTTACTTCTTTGTATTTACTTTTATTTTTATATGAATAAAAATAAAACAATTCAATTTCTAGAAAATAAAAAATCTAATAAGAAATCTATAGGGCAATGTGAGCTATGCATAATATTGTATAATTTCAATACAATATGGGATTTTTACCCGACAGACCCTATAATCTTTTTAAATTACCTCTATGACCTTTTGCACAACGTAATTACCCCATTGACCCTGTAAATTACCCCAAGAACCTCCATGGACTTCATACATATTGATCGCATGGTTCATGGGGTAAAAGTTGGCAAGTTTACAGGGTTGACAGGGAAATTAGATTACTTCAAAGGTCGTGGAGGTAATTGACAAAGTTTATAGGGTTTGCCGGGTAAAAATCCCATACAATATTTAACAACTCAATAAATACAAAGAAAAATTATTTAAATCTCTAATATATTGTATCAATATAACAAAATCTAGAATATATAATTTACCTTAAAAAAATTAAAATAAAATTTAATTGTAACAAAACTTAGATGTTATATACCTATGAAAGTAGTTTTAAAATTTTAACTTGTACAGATGATCGGATATAATAAAACTTCTTTCTAATATTTAAGATCTTATTAAGTTAAATAGCTTCAATTTTTCTTGACGTTTTTGATTGACATTTATTATTTATTAGGTACTTAATATGTATTTTCATATTTATGGATTTTTTTAATGTAATCGTGGCCTTTTTTCCTTTGGTTGTCAACTCCACCCCTATCTCTAGGTGCTCAGATCCGTGATTTATTGCCTTTCGCCTACCCTTTCTAAGTAGTCCTCGTTCTTTCTGACTGCACAAACAACATGATTGTTTGTCCAACTTCCTCAGGCTCACTTTCATCTGCCTTCACTGATCTCCGACTACCTATAAAGCTGTTGTTAAACACCCCTCTTTAGTCATCTCATTTTTTTTGGAAGAACTTGGCTTCTCTACCACGACTCCCACTCTACTGTAGTGCGATAACGAATATGCTACCTACATTGCCTCTTGCTCAATGAATCTTTCATGAGCATACCAAGCATATTGAGGTTGATTGTGTAGCACCCTAAACATAGTACCACATCTAGTAATCACAAAGTGTAGTTGAGTTATAAGTAGTGGGGAATACTACTAGACAACTTGGGCTTTAACATTTTGGGTTCTGGTAAAGGGCTCCAGTTGGACTCAAGCCCAACAAGTTGTCTGCTATTGTAATCCCCGGTAGCGGACCAGGTCTTGGGCCCAAGGCATTACAAATTGTCATTACATTAAATGTAGTTCATCAAGAAAAGAGTACAATGCCATACATCTCATTTGAGCTTCAACTTATTGACATCTTCACGAAAGCACTTCCTTGAAAGAGATATTCCTATCTAGTTCAAGTTGGACATGATTGATGCTTATGTGCCTACTTGAGGGGTAGGGTTGTTGTGAAAGATTTTTTTCTATTTTTTTATTTTTTTATCTCATGGGATTTTATGTAATCTACTCCTAAATCCTAGGCTCTCCATGGAGGGATACCTATGTAATCTTCTCCAAAATCCTAGACTCATCTCCTATATAAAAGGGGTTTGTATTCACATAATGAATCAAGTCGTTCTCTCCCATCACAACAAGTACGTGAATGAATTTGGGATAATCGTCGTAATGCTCGTTCTTGAGCAGTCAATAAAATCCTTTAGCTTCATCAATTGATTGCCATCTTAGGCTAGATGACATTTTCTTCCTCATTGTTTGATGTACTCCAATTTCGAGGGTTAGATGTGAAATATGGAATAACAAGGACTATTGTGGGATGCATGCACTATTTGCAAGGATAGTGGCACATGCGTGGTGAGTAGGGCTTGATGGTTGGCACTCAAGGGTAGTGATACTGGCATGGGTTCAATAAACGAGCATTGGTGAAAAGCCATAGGTGATGCTGCCGATGGTACATAGTCCGAGGTCTCTAAAGGCCCGTGATGTGGAGGGGTGTCGATGTTGTCATGATGAGGGGGGTTCCTGATGGTCATGATATATGATGGATTGTTGTCGAGGGAGATGAGTCCTGGATTATGTGGTTGCCATAGGTGGAGGGCGACGATGTGTGTTGGTTGTGGTATAAAATCTCCGAGACGGTGATAAAAGGAAATGGTGGGTGTGGCGGTGGGTATGTCGGTATCAATAGGAAATGTTTGAGGTTGATGGGTGGGTTTCCTTGGTGCAATGAAGAGGGGGGAAGTAAAGGGAGACAAAGAAAGTAGTCAAGGGAAAAAGAAGGTAAAGATACATTGAATATTTGTATTTGCTAAAGTGAAGGGAAGGTTGAACCTACATTTATGATGATGAGAGAAAAGACCTAGTGCTACATGAACTGCACCTATAAGCATGGTATGAAATTGCTAGCCTTGAGGCATATGCCTTGAGGCGAGGCATGCCTTTTTGCCTCAAAACGGCTACCTCGAGTAATCTGGTAAGGCTTGCACCTCGCATGACCGGGGCATTTATGAGGCATGAGGTAGTAAGGCAAGGCATGAGGCGCCTACCTCAACGTTAATGTTTTTAAATATATTTTTTGAGAGTTTTGGTGATTTAAATGTATGATTTATATATAAAATACTATTGTTTTCTCAATATTATACAATATTATACTATAGCATCAATTCCATAATCAAAATACCTTTGGAATGAAGTCCATGAACCTGCCCTCTTCAATTGTGCATGCTCTAACCAAATCTCGAATGAAGGGATGCCTAATATCATGCCACTTCTCAGATTTTTTTGCTTGCACAATGTAAGATCAGAAAAACTTTGAACTCATGTAAATATCTTCACATAAGACAAAAATGGGTTACCCTTAGCGAACTATATATCAGACTAATGGTTGTTTTTAGACAAAATCAACCTTACTCCAAAAAAATATAATACAAGCAAACATTCAATAGAGAAAATGACTTCTTTTGAAGAGAAATATCTAGAGCTAAGACACAAGAAGTCAACATTCTCACAAAAGTTGAAAGAAATGGAAAGCAAAATGTGAGAAAAAATGTTGCATCAATTTGAAGGCAATAACACACTGAAGACACCACCTTCGATCATGTAGCAATCATTGTATCACCAGTTCCATATATGCAATGTGCTAAAGGTATCTTGTTATTGATCAAACAAATCATACATATGATGAAATTGATTCAAATACATATAATATCGAACCATCTTAAACAGTGACTTGTTCCAACCAAATGCCATCAAATCTTGGGTACTTTGTTCATCTTCGATATTGAAAAATTACACAAATAAAATCCGTTAATTGCGTTAGATGTTTGGATGTTTATGTTATATTATAGTTTTCTTAATAGTATACAACTTTTTTGATTAAATTGCATTTTTTTTAGAAAAATGAGGCTTATGCCTTGGCTGCCTCGATGCTACATGCCTCACCTCAATTCCAGGGAACCACCTTGTTCTGTCTTTCATTTTTTTAAATCTTGCTTATGAGACTATGAGAGAGGGATGGAAAATTGGGAGGGGCCCGTCGTTCACTTCTCTATATTTTCGATGTCTTTTCTCAAAATCCCATGCTCATATTTATTTATTGGTCCTCTATAGTCAAAAAACCAATTTTCGTCAAACAAGATTAGTCAACTCCAAAGACTATCTAATCCTAACAATAAAAAGACTAAAATCCTAATACTAGATCAAATTTAAACTGTTTGCCAACAGAACTGAATAAATAAAATAATTGCAACATACCCCTTGGACCGGATAAGGGTGGAAAACCTCAAGGTAATCATTCAATTTCTTCCGCTAACTTGTGATTGCATTAGTACTATTGGGCTTTCAAATCCTCATTGAGCTTTGGGATTCTTTAACACTTAGTGTGTACATGTCCTACTCAGAATGTCAAACCAAACCAGTTATTGTGCATGACATGCCTTTTTTCTTTCAAAAAAAGAATGCCTATCATGCACAATAACTGGTTTGGCATTCCCTTGAGAACTTTGCATAAACTATTCCTCAATAAAGTCATAGGTACCCAAGTTCTTTGAGGAACATATCTTGGAGGTGTATAATAGTCTCAATAGACTCGCGGTCTTTTTATTATCTAGCTTGATCATAAATCTACTCTCAATGCTGAACAAAATCATGGCCTAAGTAAAGTACCTTGGTTCCATGTGGACGTGGTTGTGCGCTATTAGGTTGAAGACTACTATAGTACACCTAATGGCACAAGCTTGACCATCTCGAGAAGATGCTAGACTAAGCATGCCAGTCTTGTAACGAACCATTAGGTTATTGATATATTTGAGTCTTCTATGGAGGTGGTCTTTATAACAGGTTTTGAGTGTGATGATCTCCTTCATAAGTTGTGGAATATGGCATATTTGTTTCTCTCGTCTCAACTTCCGAATGTTATCCATATCTTTTTGATACATATGTTGGTCCCTCAAGTATATATAGAACATTCCTTCGCTTGTTTATCTTGTATCGATGATGATGGGCTTGTCGATTTCAGTGCCTATTGTCACAATTGTGTACAAAAGCTCATCAATTTGCAAACCTTTTATTGATTCCACAAATAATGCATTGTATTAGTTGTTGATGGTCTGCACTATCCATTGTCTATTCGGCAGATGCAACTCCCTTTGTAATATACTTGCATAGGAATTTCCTCCATTGATGATACTTACTAGCAAGATTATGATAGAGTTAATATTTCATGTTATACTTGATGTCGTATGTCTTGTGTTTCTGATGAATCAAGTGATTAGCTTGAGGAAAATCATGGAAGGACCCCTATATTTCTTTGGTATTTGAGAAAAATAACACACACATCTCCATATTAGTGTTCTTCTCTTGTGTTGTAAAAATATATGAACCATATATGTATATTATACTATATAATAAATAGATTTATTTATTTTTGATTATTTTTAACTTTTATATTTTTTATTTACATTTTATATAATTATTATAAAATATAGAGAAAATAAAGAAAATATAAACAAGAAGAAAATACAAGGAATAAAATATCAGGAAATAATGTTCAGTTGTACATATACCATAGTACCTCAAGTGATTAGCTTGAGGAAAATTATGGAAGGACCCATGTATTTCTTTGGTATTTGAGAAAAATAACACACACATCTCCATATTAGTTTTCTTCTCTTGTGTTGTAAACATATATGAACCATATATGTTTATGGGAAAAAGGACCTTACACCGGCGGGTGCAGGAAATTCCCTACACTCGACCTAATTTTTCATTGTTTTTTGATTTTTTTGAAATGAAACCTTGGGGAATTTAGATCACCATGTATCACCATGTTGTCATTCCAAATTCAACTTAATTTGACACTTCTATCATCTCCATCAAGACTACCAAATTTTAACGGTCTCAGAATTGCTGAAACCGACCCCTTTTAGATGAACATGTTAGGAATGTTTATTTTACATGAAATTTGAAATACTTATTCCCTCAACATATTAAGTAAATCCCATTATTGTAAAAATCCCTCGACTGGTCCGACTAGTAGGTCCGACTAATCTAGTCGGTGGGTTGGCCGATCGAGTACTGACTAATTCCGACTAAGGCCAACTAGTCAATCGATTTTTGCTTGGAATACCATTTATTTTTTATTTTTTAAAGCAAACTTATGCTAATATGCTTAATATTTTATTTAAATTCAATTTCTTCTTTTGTTTCATTATGATAATATAAAAAATGTACAAATCTATGTGAATATATAAGAATATACATACAAAAATGATTTATATATTTAAAATAATTAAAAAATTCAAAATTGATTAAAGCCCGACTAAATCCGATTAGTCGTCCGACTGTCGATTAATCCTTAGTCAGTGACTCAACCGACCGAGTACCGACTACCGATTTTTGCAACCTTGGTAAATCCCCCCAACTTTTAATTCAAAAAAAAGTAAAAAAATAATGCGAAAATGGGGTGTGTGCAGAGTTTCCTACACCACTGGGTGCAAGCTCTGTGCCCTCTATGTATATTATACTATATAATAAATAGATTTATTTATTTTTATTATTTTCAACTTTTATAATTTTTATTTGCATTTTATATAATTATTATAAAATATAGAGAAAATAAAGAAAATATAAACAAGAAGAAAATACAAAGAATAAAATATCAGGAAATAATGTTCAATTGTACACATACCATAGTATTCCAAAAAGCTGACTTTTGCTTATTAACTCTGATTTTAATGAAACCACTTTTATTTTAAAGATAATTTGATTCTATATAAAATGAAAGTGAGTTTGGTCAATTTTATGCTTTCAATTGATTATAATATTCCAACAGTTTAAATAGTTTTTATAATTATGTACCTTTCAACTTTTGCAATATTAGTTATGCCCCTCCCTTTTTAGGAATATCACTTGTACCCCTACCTTTTTGCACCATTAACATTTGTCCTCCTCGGGTTTGTTGCCGTCCATATACCTTCTAAACGTATGCCAACTTCTAGACACAAGTGTAATTAAAAAAGAAAATTAAAGGTAAAAATGTAACTTTTTATTCACCTTCTCCCCCTCCTTTGTAGACGTACCACGACCTCCAACCCCATTCTCCTATAATAGGTCCTTTGCTTCGAGATCTACGACCCCCTACTCTTCCACCCCTCACCTCCTCCACCTGTAACTAAGGGTGTTCAAATATATCTAGGTTAGCAAGTACCCATCTCGACCTGCTCATTTTCACCCTAAACTCATGGGTACTTGTTTGAAAATGATGGGTCAGTGATGAAAGCGAAATCCGCCTCTTTAATAATGATGAGTTGTAGTATAGGAGGCGAATTCGGTTCGTCAAAAACCACAAACTTTGAATGTTGTGGAATATTTTTACTTGGCAAGTGTACCAAGGTCGAACACAGGGAACGTAGATTTTCAGTTGCACGGTCTTAAATCAAATTAAATAATTAATTAATGTTGATTAATTTATGCGTTAAGAAAATATACAATGCAAAGATGGAGATGCAAAGAAAATAAACAGAGACTATTATGCCCAGGATCTATGAATTATACAATTCAATCCTCAATGAAATTGATCAATTAATTTCTCAAGCAGGTAATCACAGATCGAAAGATATTAACACCAAGAAAAATTTATCAACTCCACATTACATGACAATAGATTTATCAATGTATATTCCTGTCAAAAATTCAATGTAAATTGCCTTCTCCAAGTTAATAGTCGATCAACCAAATAGAGAGTCAAAAATATTGATACTCGATTTAACCCCTGTAAAGATTAAATTATTGGGAATAATCAACAATAAACACAAGGTGTTAATCAAATTGAAATCCTCAACCGAACTCCTGCAACAGATTTATCGTTAATTTCTCAAGCCCCAATATGTCAAAATTGAGCCTGCATGTCAAATGAAATCCTCGAATAATAATTATTAATAAACAGCCTCAATTCTGTCCACAAAATATGCTAAGTTGTAGAGCATGAAAATAGCTTCAGAATGACATATCATACGCTAAAATCGGAGTCCGTATGAGAAAGATATGATAAAATGAAGTTTCAGGGACTAAAGTGTAAATAAAATAAAGTTTTGCTTTCAAAATGGTCCGTGGAGGGGCTTATCTGTAATTTCTGAAATCCGGCGGGTCTTCACTGCAATTTACCCAGGCGGGGGGTAGATATGTAATTTCGGAAACTGGCGGGGGCTTCACTGCAATTTCTCCTTGGACGCACGTGCGCCAGGAGGCCTGGAGGCGAGGCTGAGGCGCGGGAGCCCCGAGCTTGAGGATTGGGCGAAGAAGCTGGGGCTCGGGTGACAAGGCTATGGCTCGGGTGACAAAGCGGAGGTTCGGGCAGCGGAGCTCAGGCTCGGATGCCCGAGCCTAAGTGGCGGCGACTAGAGCTTCGGGGGCCCCGAGCCTCGAGGGGGGGGCATGGCTGAAGCTGGGCCGTTGGATCAAGGGCTATCAGCCTTGATCCGACAGCAACTGTGCCTTGGGGCACGCGGAGGCGGTGAGCGGGCGACGACGCCTCGGCCGGTCGACACATGACCGACGGAGGTCCAGGAGGCGGTGGGCGAAGGAGCGCCGAGGCGCGGGGCGGAGCGCGAGGGGCGAGGGAGGTCTGACGCGAGGGGGGCGGTGGCGAATGCGCCTCAGCCGATCGAGACTTATCCGGCGAGACGTGCAGGAGGCGTGGAGGTGCCGCGCGTGCGGCGATGGTGGAAGAGGTGGCGTTGCACGGCGGAGGTGCCGCGCGGCGGAGGAGCTGCTCCCCGGTAGGGCACCAGCAGGTTAGCAAAAAAAAAAAGTCGACCGGAAATGGTCGGGGGCACACATGGGAGATCTAGGAGCGGAGCTTCGACCTTTGCGAGGTCGGAGATGGAGGGGGGGCTGATGAAGCCACTACTCGGCCAGGAGATGGCTGAGGATCTCACCTTGCTCGTCTTCACCAGCACAGGAGGTCGCAGCTGTCACCTGTGAGGATAGCGGCTGGGGAGGGAGTTTTGGAAAAGGTGGATGAGGTTTGCGGCCGTCGACGAGGAGCTCTTATAGGAGGGTAGTCGGAGGGCGTTAAGCGGAGGGGGTGTTAGCTGGTCTCGTAATGGCCGGCGGTTATGGAAGGGGAAGGGAGGTAACGGCGGCGGGGGGGGGGGGGGGGGGCGATTGGGGAAGAAACGGCTGGAGAAGATGACCAGGGTCACGTGCCTAGCACGTGACCTGGGTGCGGCTGGAGAGAGAGGGAACAACGAGGTGCCACGTGGCACGCCCTGGAGCTGCCACGTGGCACCAAAAAATTTCAGATTTTGGAGAGGAAAAAAAGATAGAAAAAGACATCGGATCGAAAAATTTCCTTCACAAAAATTGTTCGTCTCGATGAGACCTACAACTTTCATGAATGACCCTTGAGCAAAAGAGGTCATCTATGAGAAGTGGTATTTTTGGTGGTTCTCCATGTGTATAGAAAACCGGATTTTTGGGGTTTCGTAATTTTTTGGTGGTTTTAGAGAGGATAAAAAATTAAAAAAAATACGATAAAATACAAAAAAATTAATTACACACTAATCTAATTTTTTTGAATTTTTAATAAATAAGAAATTAGGAAAATAAAATAGAAGTCAGAATCACACAACTTTTGTACAGACCGACAACGGACACTTGGACTCGATCAGTTTCTTTGATTTCAGTTTTGATCTGGATTTGGATTTTTACGTTGCTTAATAAAACTTTCATCAAAGAACCTAAATAAAGAAGAAATAAAATTAAAAGATTTAATTATGCACATAAAACTCAGGTCAAAAATAGCAAAAAGTTAAAATGCGCAAAAGAGGCCCAAAACCCAACTTTCACAAATGAGCTCCGAATTTTACGAAATTGGTCTTGTTTTGAAGGTATTTGAAAATGAAGTATTTTAAAAGTGAGTAGACCAAAATCGGACACTGTATGTGGGAGATATGCTCATTTTATTCCGTCAGATGTGAAATTAGACTTTGGGATTATTTGACACTTATTGAGGTTAGTCATTTTTTTGTATTTTTAATTTAATAAGGTTAGTAATATCTATACAATGGAAGTGATTTGAGGTCAATTGGAGTTAGGATGAATTATTTACAAATAGGAAAAGTTAGCGGTTTTTCGGGCTAATTTACACTTGGGATTTTTAATGCAATTATGCATGATGAAATGCAGATATTATTAACACATGTATGAATGCTAATAATGCTCTATTAATGATTAATTGCAAGTGAATGATGGGGAACAGAGCCTAAATGATCAATTTTAGCATGATGAATACGAGATTCATCATACCCCTATTCTTAGATCATGCTCGTCCCCGAGCATGAATGAATGACTTAGTTGAATACATCCCTGACTGTGCATGTGAATTTTCAAGGCTTACTTCGTAGAAGACCCTTAATTTGAGTGATCCTAAAATTCTGGGCTCAACCAATCTTTAATCAGAAGGAATCCAAGTTCTCTAATTTTCAGACTCTCTGTTTGTACATATAATATATGGATATGATTTTTAGTGTACTGCATTCATGAGAGTCAAGTCGAGACATCACCCAATGTTCCAATCCAAGAGACTCTCCTCTAGACCTAACCCTCAACACTAGGGAATAAGTCGATTCTTGCTTCAGTCAACCGTCTCATTAGTTTGTTAGACTTGAAATATAGATGGACAACTAGATGATGGAGGGCATATGATTGTGTCTGATTTTCTCTCCCTTACATTGGAACAAGGTGCCTCTCGAGTGCCTTATTACTCAACACAAGTATATTTTATTTTGTTGATCAATGTGTCCGTCAAGAGAATTTGGAGTCGTCTGCACTTGTTTTTCTGGGAGTACACCGGGGTGTGTCTCTTTTGAGTATCTAAGATACCTTCGACACCCAGACTTGTATCGCTTGCGATGCAGAGCCCTTTTTGTGGTGTCAGCCCGACTCCTTGGTCCTAATTAGCGCTTGGTCCAAGTGGACACTTTGAAAATATTTGGGAGCGCTCGCCATTGGTAGAAGCTCATTTAGAATTTGACTTTGGATGATAGAGCTTTTCTTTGACATTTCTATTTCTTTTTTTTGTTGGCTAGCTCCACTGCTTTTACCAAAAGTTGGCGCACGCTGATCAACAATTTTCATTAAGTTTTAACAACCCTGGCACTTAGGTCAATATCAAAAAAGATAGCATATGAACTTGTTCACATACTGGCTAGGTTTTTGCTGACACTCAGGTTTTCTGAAGTCTTCATTAACTTTATCCCATCCTCGAACATCATTAGATCGGGTCTAAACTCAAATCCCTAGTCCTAGTTCCTCAAGTGATAACCCAACTCATCTCATCAATCATGCAGTCGTGAAAGTGATTGTGCTGATCATTTTCTTTTTAAAGGTAGAGATGAAGAGTGCAATATAGCGCTCAAATCTTTCAAAATAGGGAAGTATGGATTATTAAGTTCTAAAAAACCCTAATGACTAAGGCAGGCTTAACTCAGAATCTCGAGATCTCAGAAATCAAGTGTCCTAAAAAATCCTCAAGCCTTGAGTGATGGTGAATGTGTCAGGAATATATCAACCAAGGAATGCATGAAATGCTTGATGAAATGCAAGATCATGAGTGGTTTTCTTAAATGCAAAAAGGTTTTTTTTTTATTTTTTTTGTTGTTATTTTTTTTGTTTTTTTATTTTTTTATTTTTTTTAAAACAGGTATTATACACACTACTTGTACCCATGGTTTTAAAAGGCGGCGCCTCGAGGCGCAAAGGCGTACGCCTCAAGGCGAGGCGGGCCTAAAACGCCCCGAGGCGCACGCCTCAGGTATAGACTTAGGGGCGTACGCCTCAGCCTCGCCTGAGGCGCTCGAGGCGTGAGGCGCTCGAGGCGAGGCGGAGGCGTAAGCCTCGAGTCATGAGGCTTTTTTACATTTTTTGTTATACATAACCCTATTTTTTGTTAGCATTATATTTTTTATTTTTGTATTTTTGTTTCCATGTTAAACCTTGCATATTTCTATATATATAGCTCCATGCAAAGAGAAGAGATAGCTTGAAACAAGCGAAGTTACATGATCTTGTATACATCATATTCAATTTATCATACATCTACACATACTAGTTCTATTACACATATTTTTGTTTGAATTGCAATAGAATTTTATATTAGTTGCAAGTTTGCAACTTGATGTTGTTGTTTGATTGTATAAGTTGTGAACTTCGAATAGTTATCACATATATGATATATGAAGTAATGATGAAAAATAAACACGTGAAGAATGAAGTAAAATAATTATTACATTTTATTGTGAGTAGCTGAATACAAATAATATCATTAGTAAAAAAAATCGCCGGGGGCGCTGCCCCCACACCCCCGCAGGGGGGAGCGCACTTGCTCCCCACTAGACCCCCCCTCCCCACAGGCTCACTGACCGGGCAGCGAGACCCCCATCTTGTTGGGGTATGATATGGCAGGAGGGGATGCATATGACAGTTCTCCACCTACGTCCAACAAGACAATTGATTGGGATTCAAGGCATATTAATAATTTTTTTATTCGTACTAAATATTATGGTTTCTATTGTACTTTAGTATTAAGTATAGACTTTAGTTTAATACTCATATAGAGTCATTGAAGTTGGAATTGGAAGTTGATATTTTGTATATTAGTGGCATAGTATTAGTTTTTTTGAACTTCAATGCCTTCATCACTTATGTATTGTATCTTTTACTAGTTTTAAATTATTCCTGAATGTGTTTTTGGCAAAATGTAATAGTATTATATACTTTTTAAATGTATTTTGCTTTAAATTTATTTTTTTCCAAAAAAATTGAGGCTTAAGCCTCGACCGCCTCGAGGCTTACACCTCGCCTCAGTTTCAGAGAAAACGCCTTGGACCGCCTCGCGCTTTTTTAAACCTTGCTTGTACCCATCCCCGATGTTAGATAAAAATGATTAAAGTACGAGCTATGGATAAAGTAGATAAAATATATACAAACACCCCCCTATACTTAGCTTGTGCTATGTCTTCATGGCACAAAGTGAAATGTAGACATAGCTCGTACGAAGTATAGATGGGACAAAAAAGAAAAAGGAGAAGCGATGGATACACAATGAAATCAGGTCCCTTAAACTAAGTATCGGGGGACAGAGAGCAGGTAGATGGATATACAGAAGAGTGTAGGTTCCAGAGAGGTGGTCTATCTGGGCGGATCAAATCTTTCATCAAAATCTATGGCCTGAGTGAAGGAGATCTGTTCCACTTGTACTAATTGCTCGTTGGATTCGACGAAATGTTTGAGTAGCTGACCGTTGACTATAAATGTTTGCATGGTATCTGCGGTCTCAGAGATCTCAACACTACCATTATTATGTACCTCTCTTACAATGAAGGGTCCCGTCCATTTTGATTTCAATTTCCCTTGGAAAATTTTCAATTTTGCATTAAATAGCCAAACCTTCTGCCCTGGGACAAAGATCTTGGTTCGAATGTTCTTGTCATGCCATCTCTTTACCTTGTCCTTGTAAATGGTGCTATTTTCATGAGCATGATTTCGAAATTCAGATAGTTCATTCAAATCCATCTCTCGGTTCTTCTTTCCTTGGTGACGGTTCTAATTAATCTTTTTGATTGCCCATTCTGATTTATGCACGAGTTCTGCGGGCAAATGGCATGGCTTTCTATATACCATTCGGAACGGGAAGATGCCCAATGGGGTCTTATAAGCTATCCGGTAAGCCCATAGAACCTGGTCATGCCATCTCTTTACCTTGTCCTTGTAAATGGTGCTATTTTCATGAGCATGATTTCGAATTTCAGATAGTTCATTCAAATCCATCTCTCGGTTCTTCTTTCCTTGGTGACGGTTCCAATTAATCTTTTTGATTGCCCATTCTGATTTATACACGAGTTCTGCGGGCAAATGGCATGGCTTTCTATATACCATTCGAAACGGGAAGGTGCCCAATGGGGTCTTATAAGCTGTCCGGTAAGCCCATAGAACCTGGTCCAGTAGTTGGGATCAGTTCTTCCTGTCAGGGCAGACGAGCTTTTGTAAAATTCCTTTAACCTCCCTGTTTGACACCTCGGCCATGCCATTGGATTGTGGATGGTAAGGAGTAGCGACACGATGCTCGATGCCGTATTTCTTAGTCAACTTCTTCACCTCCCGATTGACAAAATGGCTTCCCCCGTCAGATATTAAAACTTTTGGAATTCCAAACCTCGAAATAATGTTATCTTTTAAAAACTTGCAAACAGTTTTGCTATCTGCTGCTCGAGTAGGGATAGCCTCCACCCATCTAGATAAATAATCAACTGCGAGAAGAATATATTCAAATCCTTGACTATTAGGAAATGGGCCCATAAAGTCAATGCCCCATGCATCGAATACATCACAGATGATCACTGGTTGCATAGGCATGGCATCTTTGGAACCAATGGTTCCTCCCATTCTCTGACAGACGGGGCACGACCTAACAAAATTGTAAGCATCTTTAAACAAGGTCGGCTAGTAAAATCCACATTGCAATATCTTCTCAGCGGTCCTCTTCCCAGAGTGATGTCCTCCCGCCTCCAAGGTATGACATAGATTGAGGATACTTTGGTATTCCTCTTGAGGAATACACCTTCTCCATATGCAATCCGGTCCTTCAAAGAAAAGGAACGGATCTTCCCAATGATAGTGTCTCGCTTCAGATATGAATCGATCGATTTTGTTTCTGGGCCAACCTTGAGGAACTTCCTTGGTGACAAGATAATTCACTGTGTCTGCATACCATGGGAGTGAGTCGATCGCAGAAATTGACTCGTCTGGGAAGGTTTCACGGATGGATTCAGATTCCGGAATTTTGTTATGTTCGATCTGTGATAAATGATCAGCCACGACATTTTTAATACGGGGTTTGTTTTTAATCTCCAAATCAAATTCTTGAAGCAGTAGAATCCATCTCAGAAGTCGTGCTTTTGCGTCCTTTTTGGCCATTAAGTATCGAATGGCTGAATGGTCTGTGTAAATTGTCACCTTTGATCCTTGAAGTATAGATCGAAATTTTTCCAAGGCAAAAACTACAACAAGCATTTCCTTTTCGGCCACTGTGTAATTTTTCTGAGTAGGGTCTAAAACTTTGCTTGCGTAGTGAATAACATACGGGATTCCATCTTTTCGTTGTCCTAATACAACCCCTACAGCAAAATCGGATACGTCTGTCATGATCTCGAAGGGAAGAGACCAGTCAGGGGCTTGTAGGACAAGAGTCTCAATTATCCTGCTTTTGAGTAATTCGAAGGCTTCTAGACACTTGTGATCTACCAGGAATTCGGTGTCTTTCTTAAGAAGGTCAGTTGACGGTCGGGCAATTTTTGAAAAGTCTGATAAATCTCCTATAAAATCCGACATGCCCTAGAAAAGATCGTACTTGTTTCACATTTGTAGGTGACTCTAGTTCCTTGATCACATCAACTTTGGCAGGGTCAACCTCCATTCCCTTCTTGGAGATGACATGCCCCAATACAATGCCCTCTTTTACCATGAAATGGCTTTTCTCCCAAGAGATCACTAGATTCACTTCTCTACACTTTTGGAGGACTCGATCCAGATGCGCGAGACAATCATCGAATGAATCACCATGTACCGAGAAGTCATCCATGAAGACCTCCAGGAAATCCCCAACCATGTCGGCAAAAATCGCAATCATGCATCGCTGAAAGGTGCCGGGGGCATTGCAAAGCCCAAAAGGCATTCGCTTAAATGCGCATGTGCCGAAGGGACATGTAAAAGTAGTCTTTTCCTGGTCCTCGGGGGCGATGGCTACCTGATTGTAGCCCGAGTACTCGTCTAAGAAACATAAGTATTCTCTCCCTGCCAATCTCTCCAGGATTTGATCAATAAAAGGCAGCGGAAAGTGATCCTTCTTCATTGTGGCATTCAAGCGCCTGTAATCCACACAGACACGCCACGACGTAGGTACCCGTGTCGTGATCTCCTCTCCCTCCTCATTTGTGATAATATGAAGTCCTGACTTTTTCGGCACTACATGCAAAGGTGACACCTATTTGGAGTCGGAGATGGGATATATGAACCCAACTTTACACCATTTTTCGATCTCAGTCTTAACCACTTCCCGTAAGTTTGGATTCAATCTATGTTGGCATTCACGGGATGGTTTAGCATTATCTTCCAAGTAAATATGGTGTGAGCACAGGGCTGGGTTTATCCCTGGGAGATCAGACAATCTCCAGCCTATAGCCTTGCGGTTTTTTCTCCAAAACATTAAGCAGACGGATTTCCTGCTCTTCGGTCAGATGTGAACTGATAATGACTGGAAACTGTCCCTTTTTTCCTGCAAGGAAGGCATACTTAAGTGTAGAGGGCAATGGTTTGAGCTCAGGAAGGTCAATGATGTTGCTCGAATCTGGTCCCCTCAGTGATGCTTCTTGTTGTGATGTGCATGCTTGCAGTGTATCCATATTGGCCACCATTGTGGTTGTTTCTGGGATCGGATCGCTAATGATGGAATGTAGTGTGGCAAGCCGCGTCCGATCTGTGTACCTTACTCAAGGATTGTCCATAAGGAGAATGGACTGACAGGTCCAGAGGGGCCTCTGAGTCTCCTAGAGTATAGGTAGATGCATGAATGAGCTGGCAGACTAAATCATCAACAATTTCCTCCTCAGATGAGGTTGAGTCTATTATAGCGGTTGAGTTTTGACTCCAGAGCTCAACTGTTGCTAATGTATATTCAGTCTCGGGTTCTGATTTTTCAAACTCAGTGCTCGAGTCAGTGTCAGGTCTTTGAAACCTAGTTTGCTTCATTTTCAATTCCACTTTTCCAAATTGGATTCTCCCAGATGTGTAATCAAATATAGCTCCTGTAGTCCTAAGGAAGGGTCGCCCTAGTATCATTTGGGAGTCTTTCCAATTTCTAGGGACATCCATGTCAAGTATTGTGAAATCTACTGGGTAGTTTTGTCCCTCTATGTTGATGACAACGTTTCGAATCTCGCCCCTAGGTCGCTTAGTTGATGTGTCTGCGAATTGAAGTACGGCTGCAGATTGCTTAAGAGGACCTAGATGCTCATATAGGGTTGTGGGCATGAGATTGATGGATGATCCATTGTCTAACAATGTTCTTGCAAACTTGATTTCTTTGATGTGGCCAGTGACAAAGTGAGCACCCATGTCTCTTTTCTTCCTTGGCAGCTCATTTTTTATAAGACGAGATGTGGCAACTGAGAGTATTTGTTTCTTTGTTCGACTAAGAGTCTGTTTGTTGGCCCTTGTTGGTGTGCATCTCACCTTAAGGTATTTTTGAAAAGTCGAGTCTCTTTCTATCATCTCGTCTAGGGACAGAGTGACCTTAATATTTTCCTTACATATGCGGGCCATCTCTTCGTCATTTTTTCTGGTTTTTTATGTTTTTCTTCTTTCCTGCCGTAAGAGCACGGGGGAAAGGGATGGACTTGTTGTGATCAACAACATCACTTTTATTGAATGATAAATTTTTTACAGGACTTTGACTAAAAGTAGGGAAATTGGTGGCAAGGTGATGCAGATGACTTTGTGGGGTGTCCTCGTCAGATTCACACTCCGACGCTTCATTTTCTCCGGGTGGTGTGGGTGGGACTTCCTCATCCTCCTCCTATCTTCCTTTGTCAATTTCCCCAGGGTTGTGTGAATTGATGGACACTGGGGTTATGTCAACGGGTTCCCGCGCTCGATCAGGCATGATTACGGTCCTTCCGTTCCTAAGAGAGATATGATAAGCATTATTATTTGATGAGGGCTCTAGTTTAGATACGAAATAGTCAGAGATTAATACCTGATTGTGTCCAAGGCTATTTGGGTTAGCCTGGACTTGAGCCGGAATCACAGTCTGGGATGCGGTCACCTCATCTCTCCACCGAGAAAGTCGATTTATGTCGACTCTCATGTCATGAAGCTCATCTAGCACTCGCTGGAGTTCTGGAGAGATAGAAGAAGAGGATGACCCTTGGCCCTGTCTGGCCTGAGGTCGCTGATACTGG
Source organism: Ottelia alismoides (assembly GCA_037367405.1). Lineage (NCBI taxonomy): Eukaryota > Viridiplantae > Streptophyta > Magnoliopsida > Alismatales > Hydrocharitaceae > Ottelia > Ottelia alismoides. Next base: position 97,877 of record JAZKJV010011632.1, read on the forward strand.
CTCTGTTGGCCTTGACGTTGGTTCTGCTGTGGCTGAGGTTGCGGGTTCTGATATCTCATGCGATACTGTTGTCGCTGCTGCGGTTGAGGGTGGTAAGTGGGTCTGGCTTGCGGTGGACGAGGGTTCAGAGTAGAGTTTTGGTCTGAGCGGTTGATCGGTTCCAGGTTATACCAAACTCCGTTTATCTCCAAGACTTGTGGAGGTTCCTCATAAACAGTTTGAGCAGAGGTTTCTTCAGTTTGATGGGACAAGACTTGATCTCCACCCCAGTGGCTCTGTTGCTCTACCCCTTGACCTTGAATGTAGTGAATTTGGTGTATGAGTGCGGGAGATGAAGTCAGGGATGGTATCTTAGATACCCTGTCAGCCAATTCCTCCATTTGCTTAGGCAATTTAGCAAATTTCTCCATATCAGATGATTTATGGAGTTCGTCCACTTTCTTATAAATCTGCTCGACCATAGTCAGCTTATCAGCTATTATTCCCTTATCAGCACTTTGATCGGTCGTCAGATTATTTACCATTTTTTTGGAGCCTGCTAGGTAAGCCCGACTGGTGGTTTGAGCACGACAAGATTCAACAAGTCTCTCGATCACCTTATAGACGGTGTCCTCGTGGCGTCCCATGTAGCTTCCTCCGCAAGATGCACTAACCAACCCTTGAGTCTCAGAGTTCAGCCCACTGACAAGACTTTGGACCAGCATCATTTTATTTATCCCGTGTCCTGGGCATTTCTGTACTAAGTCTGTGAATCTTTCCCAGGTTTCATGAAATGGTTCGTTCGGGTGTTGGGTAAAACTTGTGAGCTTGATCCTCATCTGATTGATTCTACTCACTGGTAGAATTTCTTTAAGAACAGAGTCTTGAATGTGGCCCATGTTGTGACTATTTCCCCTAGATTTTTTAGCCAGTAAGCCGCCTTATCAGTCAAGGCGAAGGGGACAGCTCTCAACCTTATGTAGTCCTGGCTAACCTTAGGGTGGCAGAGGTTAGCTCAGACTAACTCGAAGTCGCGGAGGAAGATATATGGTTCTTCGTGATTATTTCCTCCGAACTTTGGCAACAGTGCAAGGAAATGTGGTTTGTCTTCGAACGCATCCTCAGCGGGGACAGGTCTCAACCAATTATAGTCTTCATCTAATTCCGGGAGATACGTGTCTTCCATAGCAGCCTCGCCTTGTTGCATTATTGCCAACTGTATCCTAAGTAGTTCATTGGTTTGTTCGGCAGCTGTTATCCTGGCCAAGAGTGCCCGGATAGGGTCATTGTCGTTTTCATCGTCCCCAGGGTTCTTCTTTGGAGGCATTATGATTCACCTTCAGAAAGGAAGAGTTCAGAGATAAGTGTTGGAATTAAATGAGGTTTTTGCTAAGGATAAGAGATTCCTTAGCGGAGGAGTGAAAAGATGAAACTTCTAAGACAAGGAGGATGGAGAGTCTTTACAAGGAAGCAGACACAAAGCAAACACAAGCCAATTATCAAGTTCACCACTCAACACAGATGAAGGCACGTCAGGGTTCGGCCGCTTATCTTTTCAGTTTTAATTTAATGACAAAACAATCTTGAAAATTAAGCGGAGCTGTTAGGTGTCGAAATATTTCACAAAGACTGTCCCGAGTTCATACAACTAGTTGCACCTACTTTCAACCAATATAGGTGTAAGTACGGACCATTTAAACGACTACCCGTGTTACTTGAGGACGGAGCCTTCTGCAGTGTCCTCTAAACCACCTACTCTGCTAAGGGAAGTCGGACCGTAAACGGCTACCCGAGACCTTCACTGAAAAGTAGCTAATTATTTTGAAAATCAGTAGTCTGAATGAAGCACTTCTTTGGTTTTGAGCTCTTTCCTAAGTGTGCGTTCTGATCCTTACAAACAATGAGTGGGTTTCTCTCCACCAAACACAGGTTGATTTTAGGTCAATTTTATTTACAGTCGTCTTGATTAGCAGTCTCGGTTTTAAGTTAAGATTATCACTGTAGTTTATGTGAGCACAAAAATTCACGCCTAACGAACAGTCCCAATTCCTTTAAATCCTAAGTTATAAAACTTTGAGAAAGGAGGATTGGAAAAGTCGATGCAAACGTAAATCAATGATGCATTCTTAAAAGGACTTACAGTGAATCCTCGCGTTCTTCATGCGTGATGCAGTATAAGGAATTAAAATTTACACTAAATGATATGCACAGATGAAAAATGCCCTAAACAGATAGTTCTATTAGCGGGAAGAATTGATTTAAATTTTTGGCTAATGTTGAACGATCTATAGTGCGTATATTAGTGAGAGTGTGGCCTAAGAATTACGAGTACAATCAATGATAAAGAAACGATCGTATATGTGCCTAAGTCCTACGCCACTCAAGTCGGGTCCCAACCACACAGAAGGGGTTGAAATAGACCCGACACACTACAGAAATGTTCAGTCTGAAATTATTACAAGGGTTCAAAGAGAGGGACCCTGAGAATATTGCAGAAAATAAAATCTATGCTAACTCTCTCTCACAAAATTAAAATACAAGTTAGTCAGGTCCTTGATTTATATCCAAAATTATCTCCGAGTAATCTGCGAAGAAAGAGAGTGCGGTTAGTATCAGAAGAAAAAAAATACAAAAGGAAAAAAATGCAAAAGGAAAAAATGCAAAAGGGAAAAAAATGACACAAAAATTAACTTCACAAAAATTAATTATAAAAAATGATTCAAAACCCTAAAAATTCGCCGTTCCCCGGCAACAACGCCATTTGATGAAAGCAAAATCCGCCTCTTTAATAATGATGAGTTGTAGTATAGGAGGCGAATTCGGTTCGTCAAAAATCACAAACTTTGAATGTTGTGGAATATTTTTACTTGGCAAGTGTACCAAGGTCGAACACAGGGAACAGAGATTTTCAGTTGCACGATCTTAAATCAAATTAAATAATTAATTAATGTTGATTAATTTATGCGTTAAGAAAATATACAATGCAAAGATGGAGATGCAAAGATAATAAACAGAGACTATTATGCCCAGAATCTATGAATTATACAATTCAATCCTCAATGAAATTGATCAATTAATTTCTCAAGCAGGTAATCACAGATCGAAAGATATTAACACTAAGAAAGATCTATCAACTCCACGTTACAGGATAATAGATTTATCAATGTATATTCCTGTCAAAAATTCAATGTAAATTGCCTTCTCCAAGTTAATAGTCGATCAACCAAATAGAGAGTCAAAAATATTGATCCTCGATTTAATCCATGTAAAGATTAAATTATTGGGAATAATCAACAATAAACACAAGGCGTTAATCAAATTGAAATCCTCAACCGAACTCTTGCAACAGATTTATCGTTAATTTCTCAAGCCCCAATATGTCAAATTTAGCCTGCATGTCAAATGAGATCTTCGAATAATAATTATTAATAAACAACCTCAATTCTGTCCACAAAATATGCTAAGTTGTAGAGCATGAAAATAGCTTCAGAATGACATATCATACGCTAAAATCGGAGTCCGTATGAGAAAGATATGATAAAATGAAGTTTCAAGGACTAAAGTGTAAATAAAATAAAGTTTTGCTTTCAAAATGGTCCCTGGAGGGGCTTATCTGTAATTTCTGAAATTCGGCGGGTCTTCACTGCAATTTACCCAGGCGGGGGGTAGATATGTAATTTCGGAAACTGGCGGGGGCTTCACTGCAATTTCTCCTTGGACGCACGTGCCTTGCACGTACGCCAGGAGGCCTGGAGGCGAGGCTGAGGCGCAGGAGCCCCGAGCCTGAGGATCGGGCGAGGAAGCTGGGGCTCGGGTGACAAGGCTGTAGCTCGGGTGACAAAGCGGAGGTTCAGGCAGTGGAGCTCTGGCTCGGATGCCCGAGCCTAAGTGGCGGTGACTAGAGCTTCGGGGGCCCCGAGCCTCGAGTCTGGGGCCGAGGCACGGGGGGGGGGGGCGTGGCTGAAGCTGGGCCGTTGGATCAATGGCTATCAGCCCTGATTCGATGGCAACTGTGCCTTGGGGCACGCCCAGGCGGAGGCGGTGAGCGGGCGACGTCGCCTCGGCGGTCGACACACGACCGACGGAGGCCCATGAGGCGGTGGGCGAAGGAGCGCCGAGGCGCGGGGCGGAGCGCGAGGGAGGTCTGGCGCGAGGGGGCGGTGGCGAATGCGCCTCGGCCGACCGAGACTTATCTGGTGAGACGTGCAGGAGGCGTGGAGGTGCCGCGCGTGCGGCGATGGTGGAAGAGGTGGCGTTGCACGACGGAGGTGCCACGCGGCGGAGGAGCTGCTCCCCGGTAGGGCACCTGCATGTTAGCAAAAATAAGCAAAAAAAAAAGTCGATCGGAAATGGTCGGGGGAACACAGGGGAGATCTAGGAGCGGAGCTCCGACCTTTGCGAGGTCAGAGATGGAGGGGGGCTGATGAAGCCACTACTCGACCAGGAGATGGCTGAGGATCTCACCTTGCTCGTCTTCACCAGCATAGGAGCTCGCTACTGTCACCTGCGAGGATAGCGGCTGGGGAGGGAGTTTTGGAAAAGGTGGATGAGGTTTGCGGCCGACGACGAGGAGCTCTTATAGAAGGGTGGTCGGAGGGCGTTACACGGAGGGGGTGTTGGCTGGTCTCGTAATGGTCGGCAGTTATGGAAGGGGAAGGGAGGTAACGGCGGGGGGGGGGGATTGGGGAAGAAACGACTGGAGAAGATGACCAGGGTCACGTGCCTAGCACGTGACCCAGGTGCGGCTGGACAGAGAGGGAACATCGAGGTGCCACGTGGCACGCCCTGGAGCTGCCACATGGCACCAAAAAAATTTCAGATTTTGGAGAGGGAAAAAAAGATAGAAGAAGACATCGGATCGAAAAATTTCCTTCACGAAAGTTGTTCGTCTCGACGAGATCTACAACTTTCATTAAGGACCCATGAGCAAAAGAGGTCATCTGTGAGAAGTGGTATTTTTGGTGGTTCTCCATGTGTATAGAAAATCGGATTTTTGGGGTTTTGTAATTTTTTTTATTTTAGAGAGGATAAAAAATTATAGAAAAATATGATAAAATACAAAAAAATTAATTACACATTAATATTTTTTTTTTGAATTTTTAATAAATAAGAAATTAGGAAAATAAAATAGAAGTCAGAATCACACAACTTTTGTACAGACCGACAACGGACACTTGGACTCGGTCAGTTTCTTTGATTTCAGTTTTGATCTGGATTTGGATTTTTGCATTGCTTAATAAAACTTTCATTAAAGAACATAAATGAAGAAGAAATAAAATTAAAAGATTTAATTATGCACATAAAAACTCAGGTCAAAAATAGCAAAAAGTCAAAATACGCAAAAGAGGCCCAAAACCCAACTTTCACAAATGATCTCCGAATTTTACGAAATTGATCTTGTTTTGAAGGTATTTGAAAATGAAGTACTTTAAAAGTGAGTAGACCAAAATCGGACACTGATGTGGGAGATATGCTCATTTTAGTCCGTCAGATTAGACTTTGGGATTATTTGACACTTATTTGGGTTAGTAATTTTTTGTATTTTTAATTTAATAAGGTTAGTAATATCTATACAATGGAGGTGATTTGAGGTCAATCGGAGTTAGGATGAATTATTTACAAATAAGAGAAGTTAGCAGCTTTTCGGGCTAATTTACACTTGGGATTTTTAATGCAATTATGCATGATGAAATGCAGATATTATTAACACATGTATGAATGCTAATAATGATCTATTATGATTAATTGCAAGTGAATGATGGGGAACAGAGCCTAAATGATCAATTTTAGCATGATGAATACGAGATTCATCAGTCAGGTACTTGTTATACCATGACCTGTGCCCCATCCAAAAAACCTGTTCAGATTAATGAATACTCATAGATACCTTGTTATAAGCTTTTAACTACCCATTTTTATAAAAGGTACAAATGGTTAAGGTATAAATATCAAATCCTTAAATCTCGAATTTTGGTTTTATTTCAGCAAGCCATGAAAGAGAAATTTCGTGGAATTTCGATGGAATTTTGGTGAAATGATTGGAAATTGGGGAAATTACTTTAAAATTATTTTTTTTAAAATAAAGATGTCCAATATTCTTTAACTCAATAAATGAGAAAGATAGTTTTTTGCTATAGTAAGATATTAATATAATATGTTACATTAAATTTCCATCCAATCGTCCCAACTTTAAAAAAAAGTAGCATGCTGCTCAGAACCAAAATCAGATTTGTAATTGTAATTAGAAGCCATTGGTTTTTTCCTCTTGAACATGAAGAGAATGGTAACACGTGAGCACCTCTTCAATAAGAATCAGGTGACACATATGATAACTACTAATTAAAACATATAATATCAAAATAAAGAAAAACAAAAAATAAAGATCTTTAATTAAAATTTTAGTTTAATTCTTAAATCTTGTGTCTAACTGATTTGATTTGGATTTCGATCTAAAATATATAAACTAACTCAAGAAACTTCTTTAAACAATACAAAGCACTCTAACAACTCAATACATTAGCGAAATAAGTAAAAATTCATTAATATACAGAAATTTTGATGAAAGCGAAGGGTAGATTCCCTTATTTTTGTTGTTTCACGGATTTCGTCGAAACGACATGTAATTTCGATGAAATTTCGTTGACATTTCATTGATATTTCGTTGAAATCCTGGAAAAAGAAATAAGGGAGCATTTCAATTTCGGTGACCTAAAGAAATGGAAATTTCATAGAATTTCGTTGAACTTTGAGCTCGTGACAAGTACCGATATATAAATATTGTTCTTATCTCTTTTAAAATATAAACATAGTTGCGGATCATATATTGGTAAATAAGGAAAATGTATTACCCAATCGTTAAAAAAGATATGGATATGAAATGGATGCAAATAAGATACGGAAAATAATAGAAATGAATATGATATAGATTTGATTAAATTTACATGCATTTGTTGGCTCACACACGACATATCCGCATATGCGTCCATTTGAACGATGTATACTATAGAGACCGATATTATTATATGTTATGTACATGTTTGTAATTTCTTATTGTTCTCTGGACTACTATGTATTTTACCCGTGAGGTCTCTCCCTTTATAAGAGAGCCTAGGGTTCCCTTGAATAATAGATCACTCATTTTTCACAACATGGTATCAGAGCCAAAACCCTAGGCTCTTCCACCCACCGCCCCCCTCCCCAACCCCTTCTCTCCTGCCGCCGCCGCCGATCCGGTCTCGCCACCGCCCCTCGGCCCCGTCCCAACCCCTCGACACCGCCCCAGCCCCTCGGCCCCGTCGCCGCCTCTCGGCCCCGCCGCCGCCCCTCGGCCCCGCCCCGCCCCTCGGCCCCCTCCTCTCAGCCAATTCTGGTCCAATCCCCCACCTCCCAGCTTAGGACCGCCTCCGGTCTTTCGGGTCCTGCCACATCTCCCGGCCACCGCCTGTTAGGGCTGGTCCCAGCCCTCGCTCCAAGCGCTGCCATCTCGCCGGTTAGCCCTAGCCAGCGTCAGCCACCTCCCGCCGCTTCAGCCGTAGCCGCCTCCTTCGTCGTTTCCATGGATTTGGGTGTGTAACATCTACATACACACTCAAATCCGATGCAGTTCGTGTAGGCACCTATCTCTTTGTCTACAAACCCTAGTACTTCATCTCTGGCATTATGTCAAACTCCAAGGTTGATATGCCCTCCATAGGCGCGTTCAAAGGTCCCGCGCCGATAGTGAAGATGGATGGGACGAATTATGAGCTCTGGGCGATGCAGTTCATGAGCTTCATGAAGTCAAATGATAAGAAGCATATTCTTACCGAGGAAGAGCCGACAGAGAAGACATGGATATATGCCTCGTGGGAGGCTGATGATTCGTATGCCAAGGTTTAGCTGTCAGGCACACTGTCGATGGAGATTGCCAATGATGTCCTCCATCAACCCACTGCCAAGGCAATGTGGGATATTCTGGCTGCAACGTATTCCCAAGTGCGGAATGAGACCAAGATGTTACAGCTCAAACATGATATATTCACGATGAAGCAGAACGACATGCCTCTTCACTCCTTGTACACGTCCCTGAGAGGGATGTTTAAAAAGTTATACAGCACCATTCCACTCACAGCGACTCCTGAGCAGTAGAAGACATTTCGGAATGCCACCATGGTGGGCGTTCTACTTACAGCCCTAGATCCTGAGTACAAGGCCGCCCGCTCTCAGATTTTGGCCGATGCAGTTATTCCTCCAATGGAGGATGTTTACCGGAGGCTCAGTCTCATATCAGTTTCTTCTAGCTCATCTAATCCACCCCCATCGGCGATGGCAGTATCGCGTGGGAGAGGTGGTCAGTTTTCTGGTCGTGGACGTGGACCCCGTGGTAGGGGTGGTCGCTTTCGTCAGCCATGTTCGTACTGTCACCGTACAGGCCACTCGGAGGATACATGCTACTCTAAGCATGGGTTCCCAGCATCGACATGTGTAGCCGAGCATGCTCTGCCCCAATCAGCATCCAACGCAGACAACCGTTTCGAGGAGCTCGTGGCACGTCTACGTGATATTGTGCCACAATCATCTGCTGATTCTTCTAGTGGACCTTCAGATGTTGCTGCCACAGCTTCTGCCAGTTCCTCTGCTGCTGCTAGTACCTCAGGTAGTGCTACTGTATTTACGTCTTGTCATGATATATCTGATTGGATTATAGATTTTGGTGCCACACATTATCTCTGCCGAGATCGAGAGAGACTTGAGTCCTACAGGGACATTCCCCATGACCGTTCACTACAGATCGCAGATGGTACTCATTCCCCCCTTGTTGGACAAGGGGAGGTCTTCCTATCTCCTTCTATGCATCTACAGAATGTTCTACATGCTCCTGAGTTCTCCATGAATCTGTTGTCTATTAGTCAGATTACGAAGGATTTGCACTGTCGTGCTATATTTGACCCCTCTTCTCTTATTTTTCAGGACGTACTAACGGGCAGGGTGATTGGCTGTGGCTCTGAGCAGAATGGTATGTATCGGCTGGTTCGGAATTCTTATGGTGGCGTCTCTTCTCATTCTGCCAGACCAGTATCTCCGTACATCTGGCATCTTCGCTTTGGTCATCTCCTGCTTTAGAAAATGCGACATCTTCTGCCTCAGATCTCTCCCAGTTCTTCCTTTCGCTGTGAAGCGTGTCAGTTGGGAAAGCATCATCGGTCTAGCTTTCCTAGTCGTCAGAGTCGGAGCAGTAGCTCCCCGTTCGAGTTGTTTCACATTGATATCTGTGGTCCAAGTCGCGTACCTGATCATCAGGGACACAGATTCTATCTAGTTGTAGTGGATGATTTCTCTTGTGTATCTTGGGTCTTTCTTTTAAAGAATAAATCTGAAGCAGGAGATGTGATTAAAAATTTGATTAATGAAGTGCAGAATGTTTTTTCCTCTACTGTCAAATATGTTCGTACATATAATGCTCTAGAATTCTGCACACGGTCTCTCTCTCAGTTTCTCTCGTCGAAGGGCTTTATTTACCAAACTACTTGTGCTTACACATCTCAGCAGAATGGCGTGGCAGAAAGAAAGCACCGTCACCTTCTTGACATTACTCGAACTCTCCTTATTCAGAGTTGTGCTCTTATCACTTTCTGGGGGGATGCTGTTCTTACAGCTTGCTACCTGGTCAATCGTATGCCATCATCTGTCATTGGTGAGAAAATTCCTCTTTCTATCATTTTTCCTGATAAGGAATTATTCTTACTTACTCCTCGTGTCTTCGGTACTGTTGCATTGTTCATCTCCTCACTCCTCGACTTGACAAACTCTCTCCTAGAGCTGTCAAGTGTGTCTTTGTTGGTTAGTCTCGGACTCAGAAAGGCTATCACTGTTATGACCCCATAAACAAGAAATACTTTATCAGTGCCGATGTCACGTTCTTTGAGTCTGTTATGTATTTTTCACCTGCATGTGACAAGCTGGTACCATCCACTACCAACGATGATGTCTATGTCCCTCCGCCTCCTAGTTGGAGTTCACCTGAGTCCACTCCTGCTCCAGTTACTACATCATCTTCACCACCACCACCTCCACAATCTCCTATTCCAACTTTACCAAAATTCTATACGCATCGGTCAGGTCCTGCTCAGGCTACACGTCAGACATCCATCACGCCTCAGGTATGTTCAGATGGCATTATTACTGACGGGTCAGATATGGTACATGTGCAGGATTCTTCATTGCAGGAGGAGACTACACCATCCCGTACAGTGGACGATTACCTTGATATTTCTATTGCTATCCGAAAGCAAAAGCAGACGTGTGCATCTTATCCCTTTGCTTCCCAGGTGTCTTTTCATCGCCTCACATGCGACTTTCAGATATTTGCTGCAACTTTGTCTTCCGTGGACATACCACGGACCTATCAGGAAGCTATGAAGCGGCGAATGGCTATGGAAGACGAGATGCGTGCCTTACAGTCTCGTGGCACATGGAGCTTGGTTATTGCTCCTCCTGATGCATCCATTGTTAGCTGTAAATGGGTATTCATTGTTAAATATCATGCTGATGGCAGTCTAGATCAATTCAAGGCACAACTTGTCGCACGAGGTTTCACACAAACCTATGGCGTGGACTATATGGATACATTTTCTCCGGTGGCTCGTCATTCTACTCTTCGCATTCTCTTATCAGTTGCTGTGGTACGTGACTGGACTATATCTCAACTGGATGTCAAGAATGCCTTCTTGTATGGAGATCTGCAGGAGGAAGTCTACATGCAGCAACCACCAGGGTTCCTTGCTGAGGGAGAGAAGCATATGGTGTGTAGACTTCACAAGGCAATTTATGGCCTCAAACAGAGACCACGAGCGTGGTTCCAGAAGCTTTCTCATCTGATTGAACGACAGGGGTTCAAGAGGTCGAATACAGATCACTCGTTGTTTATTCAGAAGTCTTCTGCAGGTACGGTTGTCATCATGGTCTATGTTGATGATATTCTGATTACAGGAGATAGTGTTCAAGGAATAGAGAGGGCAAAGACATTTCTAGGCTGTCAGTTCGTCATGAAAGAGATCTTGCAACCCTAAGATACTTTCTGGGGTTGGAATTTGCCAGGAATGCACAGGGTCTGGTGATGGCCCAAAGGAAGTACATTAAAGACTTTTTGACTGAAACATGCATGGTTGGATGCAGACTATCGAGTATTCCCATGGATCCAAGCATGAAGCTGTATAATGATGACACTGTTGAAGTGGACAAGAGGAGATATAGAGAAATGGTGGGTAAGCTCCTTTATATTACCATAACTCGACCTGATATTGCCTTTGCAGTAAGCCGGGTGAGTCAATTTATGGAGCAGCCAAGACAAGTTCATATGGATGCCATATACATGATACTGAGGTATCTGAAGTCTTCTCCAGGTTCAGGGTTGCTATTTCGAAAGGGCACAAATTTATCTATTTCAGCATGTGCAGATGCCGATTAATCAGGATGCCCTAAGGATAGAAAGTCGACCTCATGATTTGCCGTTTTTGTTGGGAGCTCTCTGGTTTCTTGGAAAAGCAAGAAACAAACTGTTGTGGCAAGATCCAATGCTGAATCTGAATATAGGGCCATGGCGCAAGCTAGCACGGAGATGATGTGGGTTCGATCTGTGCTAGAGGATTTACATGTATACGTGCTTTTACCCATGCAGCTTCAGTGTGACAATCAGGCATCACTGTTTATTGTCAACAATCCAGCATTCCATGAAAGAACAAAGCATATTGAAGTTGACTGCCACTACACTAGAGACTTGATCCAGAGAGGCTTGATATCTACATCTCACGTGAGCTCAGGGGATCAGACTACTGACATACTCACCAAGCCGTTGCTCGGAGGACCCTTCCAGAGATGTTCTTCCAAGATGAGCATGATAGACATCTATGCTCCACCTTGAGGGGGAGTGTAGAGACCGATATTATTATATATTATGTACCTGTTCGTAATTTCTTATTGTTCTCTGGACTACTATGTATTTTACCCGTGAGGTCTCTCCCTATCAAGGTTCAGAAATGCAGTATGCGGTATTCGTTCGGTCATGCGGTCTAAAGCGAGTAAGCGGATATGCGGAGGAGTATACGGAAGTATATACGGTTTATGCGAATTGTAATATTTTAATTTAAAATATTATAAAATAAACAATAAAATGTGATTATATAAAAAAGTTGATGATCTAACAAGATCCAAAATCAAAAAATTCAAATAAAATAATATTATCAATAATATATATATAAGCATGATATTATAAATTGATTATTTTTTAGTGTGTATTTTGAATTTAATGCATATATGTACATATACAAATTTAGATACAATGCACGGATTCTACAAGAAAACCTTTAATGTTTATATAGATTCTATATATAACAAAAACTGAAGAATAATCATAGGTATACAAATCATACACCGAACAATACGTATATATGCATCTCCAAGGGACAAAATATGTTGACATAAAATATAGGGGAAAATTGTATTTACATATAAAATTTATTAGAAACACAAAAATGTAAAGTGCCAGACTGTTGGTTAAATATTTCATGTTTTATTTGAATAACTAGAATAAATTTCATTAGATACAAAATTCAAAAAGCAGTAAACAAATCATTAATAAGTGTTGGGAACAATGAGAAAAAATACGCTAGATTATATGCCCAAATGCAACATATACAAGAATAATGAAAAGATGCATCAATGTAAATGATGGTATAAGAGTTGCTCGGGAAAAAATGAGTCATCAACATGTCAAGCATTAACATGAATCCTATTAGATATTCGGCCGCATATGATGGTATAAGAGTTGCTCGAGAAAAAATGAGTAATCAACATGTCATGGATTAACATGAATCCTATTAGATATGCGGTATGCTGTCCGCATATGCGTTTTGACCGCATATTGCCGCATATGCCATATGCGCTTCGGTCAAGTGACCGAATACGCATATGCGGCCGCATGGACCGCATTTTCGAACACTGCTCCCTATATATAGGGTTCCCTTGAATAATAGATCACTCATTTTTCACAACATATACCAATGGCCCGAACAAAATCATAACTTGAATTTTTGCCAAATTTTGATATCGCCAATCGATTTCGTCGATGTGATGAAATGCCACCAAAATGGCGAATTTCATCCTATGCCTTTTTCGGTGCTTCTATTTCACCAATATATTGTCGATATGTCGATTCACTAGCCAATATGTTGGTAAATTGACATTTTAGGCCATAAATAAAATACAAATTTCATATATATATATATATATAAGGTTTAATTTTCATTTTGGATTTGGATTGAAAAGTTGGGAGCGCATTAGTGACGACAAAAACATATCATGAATTTCAAAGTTGATAAATAGTGTTTATGAAAAATTATAAATATCATCTCTCCCCAGATTAATATTTATCCAATAAATAAGTATTTTTTTCTTAATAAAGGTGGTACTTCCACGGGTACCCATTACCCGTTGATATTAATTGGGTACCCGTTACGATCAGGTACTCATTTGAATGTGGCGGGTCAACCATGACCCAATAAAAAAGATCGGATAGCAATCAAATGGGTCGAGTACCTGCCCCATGCACACCTTTAATGCCCCCCTCTCCATGCGTGTTATTTGAGCTTACACCCCCTCGATCCATTGTAAGATGCATAGCATCAAATCAAATATTAGGAATCCATCACTAGAATCAACCCTCAATAGGAGAAGGGGGGGGGTGGATCGTACGAGGTTAGGGGGCGATGGGGTGGTAGAGGTTGCGTGGGGACTTCGAGGAGGTCATGAGGAGGGGATAAGTGGGGTGCTGGGAGTGTAGGATGTCGGGAATGCGGGGAGGAGAAGGTCGGGGGTTGTGGTATTAGGCAAAGGAGGTCGAGGTGGAGGGGATAGGTAAAGGAGGAGGGAGGGGGTGTTAGCCATGTGAATGTGGGCCTTGGGACAAACCATTTCAATAATAAATGTTATTGTAAATATTTGATATATCAATAAAGGTTATTGATTTATTTCACTCTTTGTCTGAGATTAAATGAATGAATGCACTTATAAGTTCTCTTAGTACAATTAGGATTATGTACCATATCCATCTTAACAATCATGCAGTTATTGATTAAATGGTTGAACCATAGAGGCTGGTGCTTGGATGATATCTGAAGAGTTAAGTTGAGGACTCGTCAAGCACCGTCAAATGATTGTTAAGAAAAGATCTCCAGCCTGAGAACGAGATGACAATCCCTCTCTAAAAACTGATATCTGAGCGACCTCTTAATGCAGGTCCTCTGCATAGGAATAGAGCTTCGGAGGTATCAGATAAGTTAGGTCAAAGAATTGACTTAACGAGATCGAGATAACCAAGACCTATATCGTATGTTGTCACGATATAGGCAGGCATCCTCTGATCGGAGACAAATGTATTATTATATGTCTAAGTTTGTACATTAGACACACCATTAAGTTGATGACCTAATCAAGGTCTATACATCGATGGGTTGGTATGCATACAAGGGTATATGCGTAATACGATCTTTCAAAAGGGATCATACAAGTTCACTACTGAACCAGAAGACATGAGCTCAGCTCACTCATGAGGTATTGGTCTGATAAATTCCATGCATGGTCGTCTTGCTTTGGAAGCATGACAAGAATTTGGAGGTATGATATATGTTTTTTGGAAAGTATATGATCGATACCGACTCCTAATGATCGAATGAGAAATTTAATGATAAAATCCTGAAGAAGACATTCTAAATATGATCTAAAACTTCAGGTTTATCTTTCGGTATGCAGAATGTAAGCGTATTAGGAATACTCTGGGATGATGTGATCGTAAACGATTTTATAACCATGACACTTCTATTTCGAGGGAATGATGAAAGATGTTTGGATTTTAGTAACTCCTGTCAGTAGATTAGGAATCCAATCACAGTTCAAATGTTGGACATTGATCTAAATATGATTCATATACAACGAGAAGTTTAGATTTACAGTTTGATTTAATCAAACATCTTTGAGAGGTCCCTGAGATCTGGATTTGATATAGGATTTCAATATTCAAGTTAGTATACATGGATTGTACAATTGCCATGTCTTTATCTCCAAGTATCTACTGAGAAAGCACAATATTCTTGAAAGAGTTCAAGAATAATTCTATTGTTGATAATGTATCTGAGCATTGAAAAATTGATGATTAAATATGATTTAATTATCATGAATAATATGAATATGATTTAATTACCATGTTAGAGATTATCGTATATGGTTGTTGCTTTAGTTAACTTTATTTCCTTATGCATTGTTTCGCTATGCACCTCTGTTTCCTTTTGTACTGTTTCCCTATGTAACCCCACAGGGGTATTTGTGTAAGCTATCTCCTGAGCACCCTAGGGTTTAGTCCTATATAAGGACCCCTAGACCTCACAGAATAAACACACAATATTCTTCTCTTATTATCTCCACATGGTATCAGAGCAGCGGTCCTAGACCGGTGGTCTGACCTAGCATCCCTCCGCCACCAGCCGCCCCTTCCTCCTGTGCCGTTTCCAGTGCTTCTGCGCACTCCCGGCTAGGGCTCCGCGCAAGCCCTTGTGCCTCTACACACTCGCGCATCTCC
This sequence comes from Ottelia alismoides, assembly GCA_037367405.1. Classification (NCBI taxonomy): domain Eukaryota; kingdom Viridiplantae; phylum Streptophyta; class Magnoliopsida; order Alismatales; family Hydrocharitaceae; genus Ottelia; species Ottelia alismoides. The sequence continues at coordinate 113,463 of JAZKJV010011632.1, forward strand.
ATCCCGCGCCCCTCCATCGCACGCTGCGGTCCTCCATCGCACGTTGCGCTCCTCCATCGCACGCTAGGGCTCCGCCCCTGCGCTCCTCCATCACGCGCTAGGGCTCCGCCCTTGCGCCTCTCCATCGCGCGCTAGGGCTCCGCCCCTCCGCGCCAGGGCTCCATCCTGCGCCAGGGCTCCATCTCCTCCATCGCCAGGGCTCCATCCCGCACTCGCCCCCCCCTCCATCACGCGCGGGGCTGAGGGCTCCTGCGCCTGCGCCTCCTAGCGATCCAGTGCACCAACGCCCATACCCTTGCAACCTGGGTGAGGGTCCCTGCGCCTGTGCCTGCTAGGGCCCTGTACACATGCACCAAGCTCACTTACGCCCTGCGCAAGGGCTCCTGCGCATCTACGCTCCTGCAGTCCTCGAGGAAACTGCCGCTGCCGCCCTAAACCTCTTATTCAATCTTGGTTTAGGGCGTAGATCCTTCACTACTCTACAAAGATGTACAACTAAGGAGGTTCTACATATTAACTACAACTGCATCTGGGTCACTTTTTCTTGACCTAGAGACGCTATCATGACGTCAATCGATACCAAGCCTATGCATCCTCCTTCTCTGATGATACAAGGCACATCTATCAAATTGAAAGGCTCCGAAAACTATGTTCTCTGGTCTCGATCCTTCAAGATATTTATTGGTGGCCAAAGAAAGAGTGCCATCCTCACAAAGACTCCTCCTTTTATCACTGATGCAGATTATGAAAACTGGTTTGTCGACAATTGCCAGGTAATTACTTGGATGACAAATAGTGTAGATCCAAATATTGCTGCCAATCTTTTATATAAAGATACTGCTAAAGCCATATGGGAAAATCTTGAGCACACCTATTCCCAGAAAACTACGAAATCTCGTCTTTCTGATATATACACAAGAATTTGGTCTACTAATCAAGAAGAGACCAGTTTAACTGAATACTACCGAACACTTACAAGCTTGTTTGAAGAACTTCTTATCTTTCAATGATGCAACCTAATTAAGGGGTGACTTAATGGCAACCCTAAAACGTGAAAACTAATGGACTGAATGACAGAACAAATAAAATGATATGCGATGCGCAAAAATCAGCCACAAATGATAACAATTACTCGAGTTCTAGCACATGTTACTCCACAACTCAGGGCAATCCAATTAGTTAAAAGTTCCTAGGAAAAATAGAACAACGTTGCACAACTAGGAATCTCAACGATTCACCAAACCGAACAACAATATATCAATCCACAAAACTAATAATATGCGGTAGAATGGATGGTGGAAATGGCGCTCATACCACAACCGGCAAGGGCTTTCGTGTCGCTTCAGATCTGATCGCTACGGGGGTTGGCCACAGTTGGCCTGCGGGGGCGCGGGCAATAATCCGAGGGGCGCGGCGATGACGGCTTCGCAGCAGCGGGAGCGAACAGAATAGGCGGGGGATGTCAGCAACACTGGTACCGGGTAGGGAAGCACGGTGGGTTGGGGTGGCTACTGGGCAGCACGGGCTGGCGATGAGGAGTCGGTGTAGGGGGGGGGCGATAGCTGGGGCGGCTGGGAGGGCGGCAGCAACCGAGGTGGCCGGTGATCGCAGGGGCTGCAGGAAGGGAGGGGCGAGAGAGAAGTACGCGGGCGCGGGGGCGAGGGGGAGGCGAGGCAGGAATGGCGGCGACGAGGGAGGACGAGGCGCGGAGGCCTGCACGTGGGAGAGGCGCGGGCTGTGCGGGGCGCAGTCGAGGTGATCGCGGGGAAGGGAGGGGAAGCAGGGGCGAGCGAGTTGGCGTTGGGGAAGGCGGCGAGGGTGGGGGAGGTTGGGGGAGCACGGGGTGCGGTGGGGAAGGAGGCGGCGGAAGAGAGGGGCGACGGGGAAGGTTAGGGCACGGGAGAAAACCGCGAGGGAAAAGGGGAGAAGAGGGGAGGCGGAAACGAGAGGAGAGAGAGAGAATAAGTGGGAGAAATAATTGTATTCAATAAAAACTGATCCCAACCCTAATCCAAGGGGGCCTTTTATAGAGGCTAATTCCCCCCAATTAAGCAACTACTTTTCTAAAATAGAAAAAGAAAGAAAACAGAAAATAAAGGATGATAAGGCCTTGTATAATGAGCCTTTTACATAAAATAAAATAAATAAAATAAATAAAAACAAATCTTCGAAAAGTGATCATGTAAGATCATGCTGCATCATTCAACCTGCATGCTGTGATAAGCAAGTAGGCGAACGTGCTGAGTGTGAGGTTTACAGGTTCCTCTCAGGACTTCATCCGAAGTACAAAATAGCCAAAGATCAATTTCTTATGGCAAATAAATTACCTACGATCGAAACCATATTTGGTCGACTACAGGAACTAGAAGCTCCAGCTCAAAATTCTCTGGTTCATCCTTCTACGAAAACAACAACCCACTATTCATCTGGGCACAGAGGACGTCAGTCTTATCCCGGAGGCCGAGGTCGTGGTCGCGGCCGTGACTCTGGTCGTGGACGTGAATCTGAACGAGGTCGTGGTCATAATTTCTCTACTGGTTGTTACCCTGCATGCGTACACTGTAGTCGCATGAATCATCCTTCTGAGCGTTGCTGGGTTACATTTGGAAAGCAACCAAGTGCTCATAACACTTATGACGACGAACCACATGATACAAACAATGATACAACTAATCGGAATACAGATGGACAACTTACTCCATTCACTACTTCTGAATATACTCGTCTATGACAAACTCTAAATGATTCTGCTCCATCAACCAAAGACACGACAACATCTGCTGCTACTGCTAGCCTTGCCACTACCTCAGGTACAGTAGCCAACTCAGTCTCTGTTACCAAACGTACATGGATTATTGATTCTGGTGCCTCCACTCATCTAACGGGAGATGCCGGTCTACTCACCTCCTCTCAACCCTCTACCACTATAAAGAGCGTTCGTGTTGCCAATGGCGATCATTCTCCTGTTACTGCTGTCGAAACTATTGACTTATCCAACAAACTCCGACTGACAGATGTGCATTGTGCTTCAGCTTTCCTACTCAGTCTTTTATCGGTTCAGAAGCTATGTCAAGAACTACATTGTCGTGTTATTTTTGATGAATTCTGTTGCTATTTTCAGGATATCTGGACGAGGCAGATTTTTGGTGGGGGACATGAGTAGAATGGCCTATATTACCTCAACAACACGTCTACTTCCAACTTTGCTAGCGCTACTTCCATCTCTGAAGACCCTCTTTTATGGCATCATCGTCTGAGACATCCTTCTGCCAAGGCTATATCTATGATGTTCCCTGAACTATCTAACCTAAAACCCTTTGAAGCATGTCAGTTCGGAAAACATCATAGAGTTTCCTTTCTTGCTAGAACTGAGTCTCGTCGCACTACTCCTTTCTTCTTAATTCATTGTGATATTTGGGGACCCTGTCCGGTCAAAACTATTAGTGGTCATAAGTACTTTGCTGTTTTTGTGGATGACTACAATCGTCTATATTGGATCGGAAATTAATATCATTGTCAAGAACTTCTTTCATTATGTCAAAAAATTCTTCTCTACTACCATTAAAATCTTTCGTTCTAATAATGCTCTGGAATTTACTCAGAATGAACTGATAACCTTCTTTGCCTCCCAGCGAACCATACATCAAACTTCTTGTCCATATACATCCCAACAAAATGGGGTGGCTGAAAGAAAACTGAGACACCTTCTTGATATTGCGCGATCCTTACTCACTCATATGAATGTTCCCAAGATATATTGGGACAATGCTATCCTCACTGCTGTTCATCTTATAAACAGGGTCCCCTCTGCTTCTCTACATGGCGCCACTCCTTTTAACTTACTTTATCCCAAGGAGAAACCTTTCCCTTTACCATTACAGATTTTTGGATGCACAACCTTTGTTCATAATTTTCATACTACTGATAAACTATCTGCTCGTGCTATCAAATGTGTTTTTCTAGGGTATTCTCAAACTCAAAAAGGGTACATATGTTATAATCCTACCGAACATCGCTATTACGTTTCTCTTGATGTCACCTTATTTGAACAAAACAGCTTCTTCACTCAGCCAGTATCCGATATTCCGCTACAGTTTCCTCCTCCACCAATTGTGTACAAAAGAAGAACTGTATCCAATCCTGTTCATGTTTCTTTACTTATTCCACTGTTGCAGGAAACTATGCCATCCTCAAGTGCTCCCACCAATGCTGCCCCGGATAGTTCCCAGGAGCTTCGGATCGCTCTACGAAGAACAAAGAGGCAATGTACACTTCATCCAATATCTCATTTCACCTCTACTAATGGGTTATCTTGCTCTGACAAAAGATATGCAGATGCCATAATGACTATTTCTGTTCCCAAAGATCATCATAATGCACTACAAGATGAGGGATGGAGAATGGCAATGAATGACGAAATAGAAGCATTACAGTCCCGAAAAATATGGGAACTTGTCAAACGCCCTCCTGGATGTAAACCTGTTGCATGCCGCTGGATCTTCACTGCAAAGCAGTCCCCTGATGGCTCTATTGATCGTTTAAAGGCACGACTTGTAGCAAAAGGCTTTACTCAAACATATGGGTTAGACTACTTCGAAACATTCTCCCCTGTGGCTAGAATGGGATCCATACGAACTATCATCTCTGTGGCTGTTAACAAAGGGTGGCCTATGTTTCAGTTAGATGTCAAGAATGCATTTCTATATGGTGAGCTTGACGTAGACTTACATGATACAACCCCCAGGTTACGAAGTCGAGGGGGAATATGTATGCCGACTTCATAAAGCCATCTACGGACTAAAGCAGAGTCCAAGAGCTTGGTTTGATAGACTGAGTACAGAGATTGGCACCATGGGCTTTCTTGCTACGTCTGATTATTTGATCTTTGTCAGGAAACAACAGACTGGTATTGTCATTCTTGCTGTATATGTAGATGATATGATTACTACTGGAGACGATGACCAAGGAATACTAGATACCAAGGCTTTCTTGCTAAAAATATTCGTCACCAAGGATCTTGGACAACTTCGCTATTTTCTAGGCATAGAAGCCCTACTTACTAAGAAAAGCTTACATATGTCGCAAAGGAAATATTGCCTTGACATACTAACTGAGGCTGGACTACTTGGGTGCAAACCCTCAGGAATTCCAGCAGAGCCTAGAAAACACTCTGCATCAAATGATCCTCTATTTGAAGACACTACACGATATAGGAGCTTGGTTGGAAAACTTCTATATCTTACAGTCACTAGACCTGATATATCTTATGCTGTTAACAGAGCCAGCCAATATATGGAGAAACCATGCTACAACCATTGGCAAGATGTACTTCAAATACTTCGTTACCTAAAAGACTCGCCAGGACGAGGAATCTTCTATGGGACAAATGGTCACACAAATCTGATTGCATATGCTGACACCGATTATGCAAGCTCTCCTGAAGACCGTCGATCTACAACTGGATACGCTATGATGGTAGGAGTAAACCTGGTGAGTTGGAGAAGCAAGAAACAAGTAGTTGTTTCAAGATCTAGTGCTGAAGTTGAATATAGAGCAATGGCTCAGGCTACATGTGAGATCACATGACTGCTCACTTTTCTACAAGAACTAGATGCTGCTACATCCACTCCTATTCCCTTGTACTGTGACAACAAATCAGCTACCTACATTGCTACCAATTCTGTGTTCCATGAAAGAACAAAACATATTGAGATTGATTGTCACTTTATCAGAGATGCTGTACGAGGAGGGAAGATAACCACGCCGCACATTTCAACAGATCTTCAACTTGCTGATATCTTTACCAAGGCGGTAACTAAGAAGCGGCTTTCCTGGATAACTTCCAAGTTGGGCATGATTGATGAATATGCTCCAACTTGAGGGGGAGTGTTAGAGATTATCGTATATGGTTGTTGCTTTATTTAACTATATTTCCTTATGCATTGTTTCCCTATGCACCTCTGTTTCCTTTTGTACTGTTTCCCTATGTAACCCCACAGGGGTATTTGTGTAAGCTCTCTCCTGAGCACCCTAGGGTTTAGTCCTATATAAGGACCCCTAGACCTCACAGAATAAACACACAATATTCTTCTCTTATTATCTCCACAGATTTCAATAATCAAGTTAGTATACATGGATTGTACAATTGCCATGTCTTTATCTCCAAGTATCTACTGAGAAAGCACAATATTCTTGAAAGAGTTCAAGAATAATTCTATTGTTGATAATGTATCTGAGCATTGAAAAATTGATGATTAAATATGATTTAATTATCATGAATAATATGAATATGATTCATATTATTTGGACATCATCCAAGATAATTAAATATGATATAATTATCAAAGATATAATTAATGTGGATATCACTATCCATAATAATCATAAATATTATAAATATGATTTATAATATGTTGGAGAGATTTAATTGTAAATAGTATCTAGAAAATAAATATTGATGTGAATTGGATTCACATTGAACAATTAATTGTAAATGCAATTTACATTTTATATTGGATACATAAATATTAATCATAATTGTCAATGACATGATTGAAATTATCACAAAATAATTTAGAATTATTTTGGCGAATAATTATGAAACAAAAGTTGTTGCACATGTGCAATATCTGTTGAGATATGAGATCTCACAAAATTGGAATGAGAGAGCCACCTTTCCTTTATAGAGGGTGGGCGACCATTATTGAGTCCTATTTCAATGTGACCTTCCACTCTATGAAAGGACGGAGGCTTGCTCTCTTTCCATTCATTCCACATGTTAATTAATTTAATTCAAATTAAATTATATTGATGAATATTCAATATATTTAATTAATTTTAAATAATTTATTGTTGCAAATTTATGCAACAAAATCATGGTCATTGATTGAAAGCACACATTAATCTACACCACTGATTATGTGTGCACATGAATTGAGATACATGGACATCCAATTTGTTATAAAAGAAAGGTTAGTCCTATCTCTTGCTTGACAACTTCAAGAGCAACAAATCTCTCGCTCTCTCTCTATTCTCATACACGCCCACTCTCTCTATCTCTCTTTCAATATTGTGGCCGTCCACTATATTGACCTAGAGAGCCTCGCAGTCCTTGCGTCATCGTTGTGCTACCGGATCGACTGCTCATGGATCTCTGCTTTCTTCGGTGCATCTTGCACGTGAAGAATGCTATCGATTTCGTAGGACGAAATCAGGACACTCCGCGCTCGGATCCTTGTGAAAGACCAGGAGTTAGAAACATTTAGCTTATTCACTTATATTTTCCGCATATCCTTATGAAAGATCACACGATTTCAGGAAAACTGTGTGACCCACACCAGTGCAATAACCGTTCTCTCCCTCTCTGAGCTACTGCAGCTCGAGCGAAGAGATGCTCGAAAGTCCGTCACACCTCCAACTTCTGCCCCTATGAATCAGACTTTTTCCCAGACCTCCTTTGCGCTCTCGCACAAAAAGAACAAGTGATCCAAACACATTTCGAGTCCGCTAAACCATGCACACACAAATGCTACTCATTACCATGGAAAGTTCTTGCTTCTTGAGCTCGGGTTATTACTTTACCACTCCTCAAAAGCGAAGGAAGAATATTGACACGCAGTGGTGCCTTCTAGCTCCAGTACTTTTTGCAATCAGAAGCACAATCCCCACGATAAAAAACCGCTGTAGTGTAGAGGACACGATAGGCCTTCTTGATCGTGAACCTACTATCATTCCAGGTCCAGTGATCACAACCTACAGATGGATACCCATGTCCAGCCAAAGACTCAGAAACATCTAAGAACTACTCTATCCGATAAAATCTGATCGAAAAAGTGAGATCTAACACTGCCTGCCATCCCATGCTCTCTCAATCTAAAGCCAAAGCAAACAGCCGAAGGAAACAGTCCAAGAGCGCCCCATCAGCCAGAATCATCCTGCCAGAAACTGAATTCACAATCACGGCGATCTTGTTTGTGTCTAAAGAAGGAAAAGGAAATTCTCCTATGGCCTTTGCAGCCTGAGATTGGGTGGAATTCTTATCCGTGTCATAGATGTCCCCTGTCACCAACTTGAAGTCCCAAGAAATGTGCATAAACATCAGGAACTCCCTAAAGTATGTCAACCTCAAATTGACATGATACCTTATGCGCAGCTTCTTGTCCCAGATGTTACTTCTCAAATTGATATTTACTTATTTTCTCCTTCATCCTCTAGCTGATCACCTTACCGGCCTGATAAGGAAGAACAAGTCCTAAACCGGTCCTATTTACCGAGTGGTCGGCAAAAATTCAACGACCTATTAAATAATCTGAATACTGGAAAATTTAGAAAAAGAGGAAAAACTTATTAATATGGGACCTACTAACCGGTCTTACAGGAAAGGTATCCACTCCTTGAATTTAGATGAACAAGCTAGTTACTGAGTACCGGGCCTACAGGATGCACCTAACACCATTCTAATTGTTCTTATTTTCTGCCTAAACTGCATTGTTGGACCTGTTGATTTTTTTCACGTCGTAGCACTGGATTCCCTCATTTTTTGAGCTGTTTTTTTTTCATCTGTTTTTTCTGTGGATATGAACACTTGAATTTTTGTAGTTTCTATTTATAAAAGTTCTCTATGCCCATGTTAAACAGGGTTGAAAATAGGAAACCTTTTACCCTACTTGCCTGTTAGATGTTGTACTAAATTGCGCAAGTGCATACTAGGCCTAATGGTAGTAGTATTCCAAAGAACATTGATTATCACAATTACAAAGAAGTTATATTTATCCATATGACCAGATTGACATTTTTGAGACCCTTTGCTCACGCCTTTCAGGCCTGCAATCTCCCAAACTTTCGGGAGGACCTCCAATCTCTCAACCCTCTCTTTCATTAATGGAATAAGAAACCGTTTTTCTATTGCTTCTGCATTCCATGACCAGATAAAGATCTTGTTTGTGTTGAAGGAATAAAAAAGCAATTCTCGATATGGCCTCTGCAGCCTGTGACTGACTAATGTTCTTATCTGCATCACAAATATCCTTTCATTGTTACTCTACTAGAGCCATTGCAACCTAAATCCACCATACAAAACAACCTGCACCCACCCATCATCCCCAATCCGTCCACCAGCTTGAGATTGCAGGAGATTTGCATAACTGTCTCTTCCATCATATTATATCCATCATTTGGACCTTAATCCACTGTACGAGACTACTTGCACGCATTCATTTCTGTTGAGATATTTGTTGTTGTTATTATTATTGTTATTGTTTTGCTTGTTTTCTATTTCTTTCGTCCTCTTCTTGTAATTTGTCCAATAGGTTCCTCTCCTATATAAGAGAACCCTAGGGCCTTTGATTAATCAAGTTATTCATTTCCCTCAACATGGTATCAGAGCGACGGTCCTAGACCGGAGTTCACATATCAAACCCTAACCCTATGCTACCCTGTCTGCCACCCTCCTCGCGTCGCCACCGTCGGCAGTCACCCTCCAGGCCACCGCCAGCCACCACCCTCTGCACCCCCGTAGCCCACACTGCCCTAGGCAGCCCAGTCAGCCCAGGCCACCCCCAGGCCGCCGCAGGCTGCCATCACGCTGCAGGCAGCCCCTGACCGTCGCAGGCCCCCCTGGCCGCAGTAGGCTGTCCCCTCCGGCCAACAAGGCTGCTGCCCGACCCTCCCCGCTGCGTCGCAGGCTGCCCTAGCCCTCCCAGGCCGTCTCCGACCCTACCGTGCGATTTTGTGCATCTTCGCAGCTTGATCTGCCGTTCAGATCGGTCTGATTTTGATCGAAAAACACGATTTCAGATCTATAAATCGCGTTTTCTGGCCCTAGAGAGCATCGAAGATTGATGAGGATGGTTGTATGAGTCTACACATAAAACCAGTCCTCCATATGATTATGTAGACTTGTTTTATCGGTCTACTTCCCAGTTGAGTTCCGTTATTTCGCAATTTTATCATCATGTCAGAGAACAAGGGTGACATTTTTTCGTCTGGAGCCTTCAAGGACCCGGTTTCCATCGCTAAGATGGATGGGACCAACTATGAGTTGTGGTCCATGCAATTTCTCTCTCTCATGCAGTGCAACAACAAGGAGCACATCCTGAGACATCCAGAACCAACGGATAAGACCGGGGCAAATGCTTCTTGAAAGCAAGATGACGCGTATGCACGTGTTTGGATATCTGGGACCCTAATCACAGAGATAGCCAATGATATTCTAAACTAGCCCACCTCCAAGGCGATGTGGGACACTTTGGCTTCTACCTATATTCAAGCGAAGAATGAGGCCAAGATTCTTCAGCTACAGTTTGATATCTACAATGCCAAGCAGAACGGTCGTCCTCTGCACGTTTACTACTCTTCTCTCCGTGGAATGTTCGAGAAACTTCATAGCTATATGCTTATTACGACATCTCTAGAGCAGCAGAAGTCTTATAGGAACTTCACAATGGTTGGAATTTTCATGGCTGATCTTGATTAAGAGTATGATGCAGCGCGCACACAACTTCTTACTGGGGCTACCCATGGAGGAGGCCTATAGCCGTCTTAGCCAGATTATCATGCCTTTTACGGCCACTCCTTCACCCTCTTCTGCTATGGTTGCTTCTCGTGGACGAGGAGGACCGACCTAGTCTAGAGGACGCACCCCTCGTGGCAGAGGTGGTAGGCGTCTACGTGGTCCTTGCACCTTCTTTCGTCGATCGGGACATATAGAGGATACCTGCTACATGAAGCATGGATATCCTGTTTTGGGTCGTGTAGCAGATAAGGAAGATCCTCGCATGGATGATATTGTCTCTCGTATTCGAGAGATCATGTCTCCTACAGCTGGCACCACCACTACAGACACCGCAACCACATCCAGAGCCTCTTCGATCTCCTCAGGTATCGCCTATGCTTTTACTAGTAGTACTAGTGCATACATGACAGAGTGGATTATGGACTCTAGTGCTTGACACCACCTGTGTGGAGATATAGCGCAGCTGAGGTTGCTATATGACTATATCACCTGGCAAATGGGTTGTCATTGCTAATAGCGACCACTTACCCGCTACAGGACAAGGGGGAGGTGCATTTGATACCGTCCATGCATCTTCAGAATATTTTATATGCTCCTGACTTACAGATGAATTTACTTTCTATTAGTCAGATTACTAAGGATCTACATTGTTGTGCCATTTTTGACCCTTTATCTCTTGTGTTTCAGGACATATTCACGGGTAGGGTGATTGGATGTGGCCATGAGCAACGAGGATTATACCTACTGGTCCAACCTTTCATGCAGGCGCTTCTACTATACCTATTGGACCTGTCTATCCATATTTGTGGCATCTTCATTTTGGCCACCTTCCTCTGCAATAGTTGTGTCATGTTCTTCCTCAGATTTCTACGAGATCATCTTATTTATTTCCATCCTGTCAGAGTCGGAGCAGTTCAGTTGCTTGAGCTCCTACATTTAGACATTTGGGGTCCGAGTCGTGTTCCTGATCACCAGGGACACCGTTTTTATCTTGTTGTTGTCGATGATTTTTCTAGACTGTCCTGGGTCTTTTTATTGAAGAATAAGTCTGAGGCTGGATCTGTGATCAAGTATTTTATTAATGAGATAATGAATATTTTTTCTACCAAAGTCAAATACCTTCGTTCTGACAATGCTTTAGAGTTCTGCACTTTTTCTGAGTTCCTTAGATCTCTGGGCATTGTTCATAGGACCTCGTGTGCCTATACTTTCTCGTAGAATGATGTTGCTGAGTGCAAACACCGTCACTTGCTTGATGTGACCAGAACCTTGCTGATACAGAGTCGTGCTCCTCATGCTTACTGGGGGATGCTGTCTCCACTACATGCTATCTGGTTAACCACATGCCCTCATCCGTGTTGGGAGAGAAGATTCCTTTCTCGATTGCGTTTCTCGAGAAGGATCTTTTCTCCCTCACTCCTCGTGTTTTTGGTTCGGTTGCATTTGTTCATGATGTCTCTCCTGGTCGTGACAAGCTCTCTCCCAGAGCTGTCAAGTGCGTTTTTGTCAGCTACTCTCGTACCTAAAAAGGGTACCGCTGTTTTGATCTGCTCAGGCAGAAGTACTTTGTCATGTTGATGGTCACTTTCTTTGAGTCTGTCATGTAATTTTCTACTATAGGTGATAGACTTGCTTCGTCTGACTCTGATGCTGAGATCTGTGTGCATCCTCCTGATGTCATATCACCACCACCACCACCAGCACCTACATCTGCTCATGTGGCTCCTCCTTCTACTGTGACACATTTTTTACCTTGTGTGTTTACTCGCAGGTCTCGCTCAGTCCCCCTGTTTGCAGACCTTTCCCGTCATCCAACATGCTTTAGGTATGTAATGAGCACATTGTTTCTACCGATGGCACTACTGAGTTGTTTGTGCAGCACGATTCCATACATGATGAACATGTGCCCTCTCAGGAGGGGAACTCACAGGTTACAGACTTGGCAGATGATCTTGATTGCTCTTCGTAAGCCGCAACGTAAGTGTGCTACTTATCCTTTTGCAGCTCAGGTTTCCTTGAGCAGGCTGTCAGAGGATTTCAAGAGATTTACCCCGACACTATCAGCCGTGGATATACCACAGTCATATCAGGAGGCTCTTCAGGGTAATCACTGGAGGTTAGCTATGGAGGAGGAAATGGTTGCGCTACAGTCACGTGGTACGTTGGAGTCTTATTTCTGCTCCAGTTGATGTATTCGTTGTGGGGTGCAAATGGGTGTTCACTGTGAAATACCGTGCATATGGCAGTGTGGATCGCTATAAGGCAAGACTTGTGGTACGTGGGTTCACCCGGACATATGGGGTGGACTACCAAGATACTTTCTCTCCAGTTGCCAGACATTCTACTCTGCGTATTGTACTTTCTGTAGCTGTGACACGAGATTGGTCCCTTTACCAGCTTGATGTGAAGAATGCCTTCTTCTATGGTGATTTATAGGAGGAGGTCTACATGCAGCAACCACCTGGGTTTGCTGTTTAGGGGGAGGGTCAGAAGGTTTCCAGGCTACACAAGGCTATCTATGGCCTTAAGCAGAGTCCAAGAGCATAGTTCTAGAAGCTCTCGGACCTGATAGGGCAGCATGGATTTATAAAATCGATTGTTGATCACTCCTTGTTTGTGCAGAGGACTAAGAGAGGTACTACTGTCATTCTTGTTTATGTTGATGACTTCATTGTTACATGGAATGACGAGAATGTCATTCAGGGTGCGGAGGACTTTCAAGGTGTGACCGAGGACCTTGGACATTTACGTTACTTGGATTGAAGTTTGTTAGGAACCAACGAGGTCTTGTGATGACGTAGAGGAAGTACCTTACAGATCTTTTAGAGACATGCATGGCGGATTGCAGACCTGCTACTACTCATATTGACCTGAGTTGAAGCTCTATGATGATGATACTAAGGAGGTCGACAAGAGGAGGTACATGGAGCTTGTTGGCAAGCTACTATATGTGACTATTATCAGGTCCGACATATCCTTCGTCGTGAGCAAAGTGAGTCAATTTATGGAGCAACCCGGACATGCACATATGGATGCAATCCATATGATTCTGATATATATGAAGACTTCACTTAGTACGGGACTTCTTTTCAGTAGACATCTCTTTCAGTTACCGCCATGGAAAAGAAAGAAGCAGACCGTGGTTGCCAGATCAAGTGCGGAGTCATAGTACATGGTCATGGCGCAGGCTAGAACAGAGATGATGTGGGTCGGATCCATTCTTAATGACCTGACTATAGAGATGCCTCTTTCCATGCACCTCCAATGTGACAACCAGGCTGCTCTCTTTATTGCCAACAACCCAACCTTTCATGAGAGGATGAAGCACATAGAGGTGGACTGTCACTACACTCGTGACATGATCAAGGGTCTTATCTCCACTATGCATGTCAGCTCTAGAGACCAGACTGCATATGTTCTTACTAAGGTTCTAGCCAGAGGGCCTTATCAGAGATGTTCCAAGCTGAGTCTGATGGATATCTACAATCCAGCTTGAGGGGGAGTGTTGAGATATTTGTTATTATTATTATTATTGTTTTGCTTATTTTCTATTTCTTTTGTCCTCTCCTACATAAGAGAACCCTAAGGCCTCTGATTAATCAAGTTATTTTCTTTATAATACCTTCTAATATATTTGAAAGAAAATACCGTATAATTTCAATAGGGTCGCAAAAATCAATAAAGAAATTCATAGTTGCTTTGCGAAGACTTTCTTTATATATGTGGAAGTGAAGAAAAAGAAGAAAATCAAAGAAGCGTTTGCGGCTTTGCAAGCTTTTAGAGCAGAGAGCTGACCCTTAGTTGATCTCCGAGTCGCGAGCTTGTTGTAGTCGGTCCGCTGAGGGTCATCACCTCATTTCCTCAACAATTTCCTCCAACCTGACTAGTGCTCTCACCAACTTGAACTCCCATGAAATGTGCATAATATTAGAAACATCAACCTCAAATTGATGTATTACCTTATGCTCAGCTTCTGAATTTTTCATGGCATAACATCAGAAATATCAACATCAAATTGCTTTGTTACCTTATGTTCAGTTTCTAAATTTCCATGTCATAACATCAGAAACAACAACCCCAAATTGCTGTGTTGCCTTATGCCCAGGTTCTTCACCCAAATGTTTGTTCTCTCTTTTTCCTAGAAACTCTTCTTTCTCCCGAAACTACTAGCTGATTGCCTAAATGCTCTGATAAGGATGAAGAGGTCCTAAACGTCTCTTATTTACTTAGCGGTTGGCAACTATTTGATTCCTAATAAGTAATCTAAATAATAGTAAATCAAGAAAAAAAACCTTATTTATATATGGGTTCCTACTAATCAGTTGTGTAGGAAAAATATTCACTCTTGATACTAGTCAAAAGAACTAGTTGCCAAATACTGCCCGCAAACACTCCATTCCAGTTGTTCCAATTTTGTACCAAAAACTGCATTCGGGCCGTCTTGATTTTTCTGATCATAGGATTTGCTTCTCTCAATTTTTTGAGATGTTTTTGTTATTTTCGTTTGTTTTTTCTGTGGGTGAACGCCTGAATTGTTTATAATTTGAATATTGTATTATTATTTCCTCGTATCGTATATATTGATTTTACTTTGTCAATGTTGAACAGGTGCAAAATAGGAAACCTTTTACCCCGCCTAGAGAGGTTCATGTTCAGGTCACTCACTCAATGCCTCCCCAGAAGATTGAGATATTCAAGTCACTAGAGGATTGGGCTGAGAATAACATTTTGATCTACCTCAAATCAGTGGAAAAATCATGGCAACCTCAGGACTTCTTGCCCGACCCTTCCTCAGAAGGTTTTGAAGATGAAGTTAAAGAACTAAGGGAGCGTGCAAAAGAAATTCCTGATGAGTACTATGTTTGCTTGGTTGGAGATATGATTACCGAGGAGGCGCTTCCCACATATCAGACGATGCTCAACACCCTGGATGGTGTTAGAGATGAGACTGGTGCGAGCCTCACTTCTTGGGCTATCTGGACGAGAGCATGGACTGCCGAAGAAAACAGGCACGGTGACCTTCTTAACAAGTATCTCTACCTTTCTGGAAGAGTGGACATGAGGCAAATCGAGAAAACTATTCAGTACTTGATTGGATCTGGAATGGTAAAAAATTGACTTCTGTTTCCTGAAGTTTCATTCCTTTTAGCGACGTAGTCATACGGGATTATTCTTAGATAAAGCCAACATCTATTGTGACCTTAACGAGTTCAATTTTTTTGTGCCCCTGCATTCAATAATTATAGAATAGTAATGTACACCTACATGCTCAACAATCACATAACCAGCTTATTTGTAGACTAGAAAGTAAAGGTGACGAAAAATGATTAGCCATCTTTTTGCATATTAATAGATCATAGTTCAATTAATATACATAATCAGAGTTTTCCATTGAATGATTATACCATGTAACTATATTTGCTTGTTCTAGGACAACCTTTTTTATATATTAAGTTTCTCCAAGTCTTATGACTTGCTTAGAGTTTCGTTCTAATACACATCCTTCCCTGGTATCTGTATAAATTTGAATTCTACCTTCAGTAATTGCCTCCTCCTCTAACCATACACCACCAAACTTGTTCCTTTTATATAAACAGAAGAAATTAATTCCCACTTATATCTCATCCCTTGGTCTCTTCCTGCTCAATTAGGGTAGAACCTGCTATCCTACTTCTGGCTGTGTGAGATTGAACATTGTAATACATGGCAGGAAAAAATGTATATTCTTTTCATGGATTTTTTTATAGGATGAATAATCTATTTTGTTTCTTTCAGGACCCAAGAACAGAGAATAGTCCCTACCTTGGGTTTATCTACACCTCATTCCAAGAAAGGGCAACCTTCATCTCCCATGGTAATACTGCTAGATTGGCAAAGGAGCATGGAGATGCCAAGCTGGCACAGATATGTGGTACCATTGCTGCAGATGAGAAACGCCATGAGAATGCATATATAAAGATAGTGGAGAAACTTTTCGAGATAGACCCAGATGGTACAATGCTTGCATTTTGCGACATGATGAAGAAGAAAATCTCAATGCCTGCTCATCTAATGTATGATGGGGTTGACGACAACCTCTTTGAACGCTTCTCCTCCGTTGCCCAACGAGTTGGTGTCTATACTGCAAAGGACTATGCTGATATACTCGAGTACCTCGTAGGAAGGTGGAATATAGAGAAGGTATCTGGACTTACTGGGGAAGGGAACAAAGCCCAAGATTTCCTCTGCACTTTGGCCCCACGAATCCGGAGGTTGGATGAAAGAGCACAAAGTAGAGCTAAACAGGCTCAGGTGATGCCTTTCAGCTGGATCTATGGCAGGGAAGTTCTACTTTAACTACTTGAGATGATATTAATTTTTGCTAGTGGCAGGGGTTATAAAATTGTACCATCATCCATCTGTGGCCTTCCTTGGTTGTGTTTGTGTAATTTGTTGGGTTTGCACCTCCCAGGTGATAGGGGGCTCCGTAACTATCCCCCAATGATTGGCAGTGAGCTATTGTCCGAGTAGAGCTAGTTCTCTCAAGCATATGTTTTTGTACGTCATTGTATTGGAACTCTATGTTGGTTTAAATAATCTTGTGCGGAACTCTGGATTGTTGGTAAATAATCTTGTGTTGAACTCTGGATTGTTGAATTACCTGATTGCATGAGTTTTCATTTTCTTCTTGGCTTTCTACCCACCATGCCTTTCCAGCTGCCTTTCCCTTTCTCTGGGCTCGATCTCTCGCAATAAAGAAGTAGGAACTATTGATGGTGTTTTCCTTTTGGATTTTTGTCCTTCACATTCCTTGGTACTTGTGCAAAATTTATCGATATTTTTAAAGTGCATGCATTCTCCATGTCCAAAGCATAGAAGCGTATATTGCATGCACTATGAAAAGTATATTATCATGGCCCTGTAACGGATGAGTTTTTATGAGGTTAATAAAATAATTAAAATAAAAACTTAATCACATAACTACCCTCACATAACCCTTAAGATAATATAAGATAAGATAAAAAGAGATAAAATAAACAACAACCCAAGTTAGTTATTTCTTTATCTCTTAATTAAGTCCAATTTATTATTATTATTATTTATTTCATTGAATTGTGCCTATAAATACCATGGGACTCGAATGACTTCCTCACACATTGCCTTTGGGAGAGAGAGTTTAGAGAGAGAGAGAGAGAGAAGCCGGCGACGACATCTTTCGTTGTGCCTTTTCCGACTTCAACATCGACAACCCTCTACGCCAACATTAGAGTGTTGATCCGACGAAATTGGAGGAGCAACGACGTGATCGACAACGGTCCGGATTGTGGAATCTTGGTCGGCGAATTTCTTGCATCGACGAGGTATGTGTCGAACACATAGGATCGTTAAATGACATTTTGTATTGATCCTTGGTTTAGAACTATAATTTATAGATGTATGTGTCGGACCCTCAGATCCGCAGTTTGTGGTCATAGTGCGTGATATCAGAGATTAACGTTAGATATTATTGTTATAAGGTGATTGTTGTCTTACCGTAATATCTCCTGGATATGAATGGATTAGGAAGATTATTCTGTGGCATTTCAATTCTTCATGTGCGTTGCCTGAAAAAGTTGTCTAATGATCATAACCTTTATACGTGCATGGATTTTCACCCTGGAGAATAGTGAATAATATTATGATTAAAAGGATGCTAAGATCTTCCTGTTATTGCGGTCTTTATAATTAGTATAAGAAAATGCTTTCCAAATTTGTTGACCCTCGTGAGGTTGGTAGCTATATGTTTCATAATCCAATACGAGTCAAATAGTTTTTGTAAGAGAGAATTTCTAACCTACATACTTTTCAGTTTTGTATATGCATCAATAATCGGTATAATGTAGTATTGTCATGATATTACCCATCGTGTTGTCCTGGTTTGGCCTTTAAGAATTAAAACATATGTTTATAACGTAACAAGGATATTGGGCTTTTTTACAGTAGTTATCGTGATTATATAACTCTAAGATTATTGAAATGTTACCTTAATATAATAATACATACAACTACCCAATGTTATTATGTTTCATATTATATTGTACGATTGTACTGATTAACAAGGACACAATTCAATTTCTATGGTATGTGTTATATGTGTATATAGCATGTAAACGAAAACGGGTGTATCATGCTATGGTAGATTGTATACTTGACGTATGTTCTACGTCATAATTATATTACCTCTATGATAAATACGATGAACCATTGTACCTATGATTATATGTATGTACCGCCTCACATGGTTAGATGCGATAATAAAGTCATAATGAATATAAGGAAATATGTGTATTCGACTACTTACCTTCAATGAGTTAATAATAGAAGTATTTATTAAATTGTGTTGGTAATAAATAAATGTTACTTACCTGATGTTGATGAGGAATGGTAATTATTGAAGCTATCAAGTTATAAGAAGTTGACAATAAGTTGTTGGCACCGACTCGAATTAAGGGGTTGTATGGGCCTAAAGGGCCAACGCCTACCAGGGGAGTGAGGCAAAAGATGAGAAGGGGTCGTATAAGAAGTTGATAATAAGTTGTAGCTACACTGTCATATTATGTATTGTTTATGAACCGCTTGTGTTGACGGTAAACTATCAAAGCCATCAAAACCGTCTACGAATTAACAATCAAGACCAATCTAAACATGAGAAATGTCATGGGCATATGTGCAATATATATTAATATTATGTGCATATATGCAATTATGTTACTGTTATGGACATATGTTTAAGTTCTGTTAATGTTAAGTGCATGAGTGTAAGGGCATACGTGCAATTTATGTTAAAGCTAAGGGCATGTGTATAATTATGCTAATGATATGGGCATACATGCAAATTTATGTTAAGCTAAGGTCATTTATGCAATTATGCTAATGATATGGGCATACATGTAAATTTATGTTAAGCTAAGGCCATGTGCAATTATGTAATGATATGGGCATATGTGCAATCTAAGTTAATGTTAAGGGTATATATGCACTTAAGTTAACATTGTGGACATACACGCAATATGGAAAAACTTAAGGGTATATACGTAAGAATAGTATGCAACGCTTGGATATGAAAGAAACATACTTCATATGCATCTTTGAATTAATTAATGACATCTATGATGATTTTTGACTTAAGGGTATATAGTTTATACGATATAGAGAACCAAATTTATAAGTCTTTTGGAATAATCACCATTATGTTATGTATGGAATAGTTATATGTGACTTGATTTCTACGCTAGCCGTCTTGACCTCAACTCGGCACATACTGAGCATTAAGCTCATAACATGTATTATTACTCTTTTTTAGGGGAACACGAAGATTAAGTTAGTTACGCTTCAAGGGAGACTTCACCGTCATCAAAAAGTAGAATCGGTACGGGACTACTGTTGGTTCGATTTGGAAGGATGTCATTATGCCCACTGGAATAAGGAAATCGTAGATGTGATTCATCTAGTTTATTTAAGGAACTCTTGGACTCATTTCATTATTAATAGTTTGGAAAGGAAGTTTTTTTAGGTCCATTATTTACTACTCTTATGTTATGATTAATGCTATGAGTAATGATCCCGAAATATCTACTGAGTCTTCGCTTCCGCATTCTCGGACGATCAGGTTCGTTACAAGTGGTATCAGAGCAGGAGTTCCTCTGGACATGAGATATCTGACCAAATCCAACTTAGGTTCATTAGGTTAGAAAATCTAAGTATTGGACCGAACATTTCACACTTCGTAATTGCATATGACCCCTAGTCGTGGGAATGATACGAACGGAGACCGTGAGTCTTCTTCGACCAACGAGATGGCTATCGACATGCAATGGCTGATAGCCATAGGGTACGCAGTTTTTTTGGCTAGCATAATAGTACAAAATCCTCTATGGTGCAACTTGAGGATTTAGACGTCGTGCGAAATTTTCTGGATGTTTTTACAGATGACCTTCTGGGTCTTCCGCCTAGAAGAGAGATTGACTTCACTATTGATGTATTACCAGGTACTACACCCTGATGAATCTCGTATTCATCATGCTAAAAGCCACTTATTAAAATCCCTGCTTAAACAAACCAATAAAAATCACCTCTAATTCTTTGATTTTATCATGTACTATATTGTGTATAAATTACCATTAATTTATTGTAATTAATTTCCCTTATTTTTCTGTAATTATTTTATCACTCAAAAACCCCTAAAAATTAGGTAGATAACTTGTCTATAATTCACTGACCCTCAAAAAGATAAAAAAAATACAAAAAAATCTCAAAGCCACAAACTTAGTGTTTTTATCCCCTTAAAAATACCCCCAAAAATAGCTTTTGTACAGATGACCTCTTTTGGCTTTTTGACCAACATGAAAGTTGTAGATCTTGTCGAGACGAGCAACTTTCATGTTTTGACTTTTTCCAAATTCGGCCTCTAACTATTTCTTTTCTAAATTTCTTTGTTTTTATTTTTGAATTAATCTGATTGGGTCACGTGGCGCCCTCTGGGCCGCCCACGTGGCCCGCTCTTCTTCACGCCACCTGGCGTGCTTCCTGGACCGTTGGATCGACTCCTCATCGCCTCCATCCCCGTCGCCCAAACCCGCCTCGTTCACAGCCATTGGATCTGATCTTCAGATCAGATCTCAACCGCACACTGACGCCTAAACCACAGCCCTCCGATCAACCTATCATCCAACGTACCGCCTCGCGCCACGTCTTCTCTCCCCCACAGCCACCCGATTCCTCTGTCATCCCACGGTTGACAAGGCTCCACGTCACCCTTCAAATCTCCGCCGTTCGATCTTTCCCTCCTAGACATCTAAACCGCTCTTTTGCGCCTAATCTCTACCGTCGGATCAGATCTTTTGATCTGATCCTAACCCTACCTTCACGTCATCATCCCAGCCGTTGGATCGTCAGATCCAACGGTCCTTCGTCGTCTCCTTCCTCCGACCGAGTCCCTCTCCAGACGTTACGATACACGAGCCCATCACCCCCTTCCAATTCTAGCCATCGCTCCGACCATTCCCTTAAGCTCGTAACGCCTCCCCCGCATAGCCCGCTCCTCCATCATCCTCGCGCCATCTCCAGAGCTCCCAGACGTTACCCCATCGCAATTACACCGCCTCTCCAAAAACGCTCCACACCACTGTAACCCCCGACCACCTCCGCCTATAAAACGCCATCTCCGCCACCGCTGCACATTGTCCACCAATTTGGGCCTTCACCTAGCTTCCTCCGCCCCTCCGGTGACAGCGGAGGGGCGGAATTGAGAGGCGACGATGGTGATTGGCCTGGTGTTGACCCACGGCGGCGCTCCGCCGTGTCCAGGTGGCCCAGCCACCCCTGAGCTCCGTGCCCCGGCCGCGCACGTAGGGCGAAGACCCCGAGCTCCACCGGAGCTCGATCCTAGGCCGCTACCTCCGCTAACTCCTCGCTCCGGCGCGGAGACTTTTTCTTCTCCGTTTCTTCGATTTATTACACCACCCTCAACCATTTCCACCTTCGTCTAATCACACCATCAGCTTCGCCAACATCCCAGCACCCTCGCGTACCCATCTCCTTCCTCCAGAACCCCCTCGCGCCCCGACTCCGCTCCTCCGTCCCCGCGGCGGAGGACTCGCCTGAGCCATCATCTTCTCCACCTCCGCCGGCTCCCATCCCACTCCACTCACTTCGCACGTCACACGCACGAACTTCAGCTTTGACTAACAAATGCAGGAACCTTCAGTGGCCGAAGTTCGCGTCGGAGCTTCTTCGAGCTTCGATCCTCCGGCGAAGCTCCACCGACTGCCTACGCCGACCCTCTCCGGAGCATCGCCACAACACCAGCTTCTTCGCGAGGTCTCCATCTTGCTTCTCCGATAATCGGGGGACCTCGTGGAGCTCGGTGGAGGTCTAGGGAGCTCACCGGAGACCCGCCTCCTCCGGTGGACCGCGGCGGAGGAAGACGTACAGGTGCCGTTCGATCTCCATGATCGAACGGGTATGATGAAGACACGTGGCACCCGAGCCTACTGTCCACGCCTACAGGCTCGGGTGGACCAAACCTCGCCCGAACCTCCAGTTGAAGCCACGTAGCTCCGAAGCTGTGCCTCCTCCCGAGGCTGGCCCCTCGCGTGCGTAGCACGTGGGGGACTGGGTAAATTGCAGAGAAGACCCCGGACGATTATCTATTTGCATTTTGGTCCCCAGGCACGTGCCTCACGTGCGTGCCTGGGTAAATTTCAGGGAGGCCCTCCAGGTTTTGAAGATTTACAAATATGCCCCTACGCGCAATGGAAAAATTACATCTAGGCCCAGGCGGTTTTCTATATTTGCATTTAGGTCCCTCCAGGGACCTAAATGCAATATTTATCCTTTATTTTTCTTGCATTTTTATTACATTTATGCCCTTGCACTGTTTTTAGCATAACTTGAGCATCATAGGTCCAAATTGCATGATTTTAGTGTCGTTTTGATCCTTGTTTTGTCCTCTACAATCTAGCATACCTATTTGTCTCATTTGAGAATGTTTTAAATTAAGTGATTTTTTATGTTAAAAATGGGACCATGCTCTATTTGTCTTGATTGATTTGCTGACCGATTTTTAATGATGTGTTCAAATGAGCTCTAACTTCATTCTATATTGTGTTGCTCTTATTTTAGGGTATAATTGTAGCATTTGATTCATCATGCATGTTCCTTTGCATTATTTGCCCATGCATCACTTTAATTTGCATAAAAACCGATAAAAATGCATGCATCATAGCATCACTTTGCATTGCCTTGTAAATTTCATATGGACCTGAAATTGAGATTAATTCACTATGTGCTTCATGAATCAAGATTCAATACTTAGATTAGGCTGCCGTATCCCTGTGTTCGACCTTGGTACACTTACCAAGCTTAAATATTCCACAACATTCACGGTCTGTGGTTTTTGCTGAACAAAATCCGCCTCCTGTACTACAGCATTATTCATCATTATTATTGAGGCGAATTTTACGTTCATCAAATGGCGCCGTTGCCGGGGAAACAGCTTTGCTTAATTTTTTTGGATTTTATTTTTTTTATTTATTTCAAAAATTTTCAGGTCTTCAATTCATGCTTCATTTCATGCATAATAATTGCTGATTTATTGTCTCCAGGTTTTCTAACGTTTATCTTTTGTGGCAGGGCCCATGGTGATCGAGGACGCTTGATCCTCATGGAGGCGTGAAGTCAAGAACTTTCGTTGAAGAGGCCGCAAGAGACCATGTGAAGGATTTGGGAGATTATAGCAGTTAAATTGCATTGCATTTTGTAAAAAAAATCTTGCATCTGCATATTTATTTCCAGTATTGCATATTGTACACACACATAAAAAAAAAATCCCCCCCCCTCACACACACACACACTTACATACTCACCCCCAACCGCCCCCTGTATATTTCTATCTCTCTCTCTCTTTCTCTCTCTCTCTGTGTATATCTATTCTTCACGAACCCCCTCCCCCTCTCCCTTGTATTATAGAACCTCCCCCCCTAACGCAGACCTTACTTAGGCTATTTGTAGCCTAAGTTTAGGGGGGACCTGCCTGCTCTTCCTTCCCTCGTCCCGTCTTCTTGTACTTAGGCCAATTTTGGCCTAAGTATAGGGGAACCCTCCTCCTCAGTTCCGCTATATCACCCTGTACTTGAACTGAGCTTTGGCTTCATGGCACTTGTGCTATGAGGACATAGCAAATTTTAAGTATAGGGGGTATACCGTATATTATTGTATTTTATTTTGGCCTTAGCTCGCGTTTTAAAACGTTTTAAAATTTTATTTTTCGGGCTAGGTTTTGTTAAACTAGTGAACTGAGTAAAAACCTGTAAAAAATTAAATTTTGAGGGATTAATTTTTGTAAATATTCCTGTATTAAAAAAAATTGTTTTAAAAAAAATCTTTCTTGGAGGTTGACTCTGACTACTAGGTTTAGTAGACATTTTCAGTGAGGGAACCTCGGTCTCCCTTAGCAGAGTGGGTGGTTTAGAGGACATCGCATACGACCCCGTCCTCAAGTAACACGGGCCTCGGCCCGTACTTACACCCATACTGGCTGAAAGTGTATACTTTTATTTGAGCCTGGGCCAGTCATTATCTCTCCGAGGAATAAAAAAAAAGTATAAAATTAAAACTCATAAAAATTTGCAAAAGATAAAAATCACACAAAAATTCACTAACCCATGGAGTTGGTGTATTCCTGACACAATCACACTCACGCAAGGCTTGAGGATTTTGAGGACACTGGATCTCTGGGATCTTGAGAGTCTGAGTTAACATGCCTTAGTCATTAGGGTTTTCCTGACTTAAATATCCACACTCCTCTGATTGGAAAGATTTGAGTGCTATATTGCACTCTTTATCTCTACTTTCAAGAAAATATGATCAGCACAGTCACTTCCACAACTTCATAATTGATGAGCTGAGATGAAATATCACTTAAGGAACTAGGATCAGAGATTTAAATTTAGACCCGATCTTATGATATTCGAGGATGGGATAAAGTTAATGAAGGCTTCAGGAAACCTGAGTGTCAGCAAAAACCCTAGCCAGTATGTGAACAAGATTCATATGCTATCTCTTGATATTTACCTAAAAGTGCCAGGGTGTGATGAAACGTAAAGAAACTTGTTGATCAGTGTGCGCCAATCTCTTGGTAAAAGCAGTGGAGCTAGCCAACAAAAGAAATGAAATGTCAAAGAAAAGCTCTAAAATCAAAGTCAATTCCAAATGAGCTTCCACCAATGGCGAGCGCTCCCAACCATTTTCAAAGTGTCCACTTGAACCAAGCGCTAAATAGGACCAAGGAGTCGGGCTGACACCACAAAAAGGGCCCTGCATCGTAAGCGATACAAGTATGGGTGTCGAAGGTATCTTAGATACTCAGAAAAGGCACACCCCGGTGTACTCCCAGAAAAACAAGTGCAGACGACTCCAACTCTCTTGACGGACACATTGATCAACAAAGTATTAATACACATGTGTTGAGTAAAAGGCACTCGAGAGGCCCCTTGTTCCAATGTGAGGTTAAAAAAATTAGACACAATCCCAGTACCTCCATCATCTGGCCGTCCATCAACATTTCAAAGTCTGACAAACTAATGAGACGGTGGACTGAAGCAAGAACATACTTATTCCCTAGTATTGAGGATTAGGTCTAGAGGAGAATCTCTGGAACTGGAACTTTGAGTGATGCATCGACTCAGCTCTCATGAAGTGCAGTACACTAAATGTCATATCCTTATATTATATGTACAAAAAGAGAGTCTGATAATCTGAGAAGTTGGATTCCTTCTGACTAAGGCTTGCATAAGCCCAGAATTTTAGGATCACTTAGGTCAAGGGTCTTCGAAAGATCAAGCCTTGAATTTTTCACACGCACTGTCAGGAATTAATCCGACTCCTTCATTCTTTAGATGCTCGAGGACGAGCATAGTTTAAGTATAGGGGTATGATGAATCTCGTATTCATCATGCTAAAAGCCACTTATTAAAATCCCTGCTTAAACAAACCAATAAAAATCACCTCTAATTCTTTGATTTTATCATGTACTATATTGTGTATAAATTACCATTAATTTATTGTAATTAATTTCCCTTATTTTTCTGTAATTATTTTATCACTCAAAAACACCTAAAAATTAGGTAGATAACTTGTCTATAATTCACTGACCCTCAAAAAGATAAAAAAAATACAAAAAAATCTCAAAGCCACAAACTTGGTGTTTTTATCCCCTTAAAAATACCCCCAAAAAATAGCTTTTGTACAGATGACCTCTTTTGGCTTTTTGACCAACATGAAAGTTGTAGATCTCGTTGAGACGAGCAACTTTCATGTTTTGACTTTTTCCAAATTCGGCCTCTAAATATTTCTTTTCTAAATTTCTTTGTTTTTATTTTTGAATTAATCTGATTGGGCCACATGGCGTCCTCTGGGCCGCCCACGTGGCCCGCTCTTCTTCACGCCACCTGGCGCGCTTCCTGGACCGTTGGATGGACTCCTCATCGCCTCCATCCCTGCCGCCCAAACCCGCCTCGTTCACAGCCATTGGATCTGATCTTCAGATCAGATCTCAATCGCACACTGGCGCCTAAACCACAGCCCTCCAATCAACCTATCATCCAACGTACCGCCTCGCGCCACGTCTTCTCTCCCCCACAGCCACCCGATTCCTCTGTCATCCCACGGTTGACAAGGCTCCACGTCACCCTTCAAATCTCCACCGTTCGATCTTTCCCTCCTAGACATCTAAACCGCTCTTTTGCGCCTAATCTCTACCGTCGGATCAGATCTTTTGATCTGATCCTAACCCTCCCTTCGCGTCATCATCCCAGCCGTTGGATCGTCAGATCCAACGGTCCTCCGTTGTCTCCTTCCTCCGGCCGAGTCCCTCTCCAGACGTTACGATACGCGAGCCCATCACCCCCTTCCAATTCTAGCCATCGCTCCGACCATTCCCTTAAGCTCGTAACGCCTCCCCCGCATAGCCCGCTCCTCCATCATCCTCGCGCCATCTCCAGAGCTCCCAGACGTTACCCCATCGCAATTACACCGCCTCTCCAAAAACGCTCCACACCACTGTAACCCCCGACCACCTCCGCCTATAAAACGCCATCTCCGCCACCGCTGCACATTGTCCACCAATTTGGGCCTTCACCTAGCTTCCTCCGCCCCTCCGGTGACAGCAGAGGGGCGGAATTGAGAGGCGACGATGGTGATTGGCCTGGTGTTGACCCACGGCGGCGCTCCGCCGTGTCCAGGTGGACTAGCCACCCCTGAGCTTCGTGCCCCGGCCGCGCACGCAGGGCGAAGACCCCAAGCTCCACCGGAGCTCGATCCCAGGCCGCTACCTCCGCTAACTCCTCGCTCCGGCGTGGAGACTTTTTCTTCTCCGTTTCTTCGATTTATTACACCACCCTCAACCATTTCCACCTTCGTCTAATCACACCATCTGCTTCGCCAACATCCCAGCACCCTCGCGCACCCATCTCCTTCCTCCAGAACCCCCTCGTGCCCCGACTCCGCTCCTCCGTCCCCGCGACGGAGGACTCGCCTGAGCCATCATCTTCTCCACCTCCGCCGGCTCCCATCCCACTCCACTCACTTCGCACGTCACACGCACGAACTTCAGCTTTGACTAACAAATGCAGGAACCTTCAGTGGCTGAAGTTCGCGTCGGAGCTTCTTCGAGCTTCGATCCTCCGGCGAAGCTCCACCGACTGCCTACACCGACCCTCTCCGGAGCATCGCCGCAGCACCAGCTTCTTCGCGAGGTCTCCATCTTGCTTCTCCGATAATCGGGGGACCTCGTGGAGCTCGGTGGAGGTCTAGGGAGCTCACCGGAGACCCGCCTCCTCCGGTGGACCGAGGCGGAGGAAGACATACAGGTGCCGTTCGATCTCCATGATCGAACGGGTATGATGAAGACACGTGGCACCCGAGCCTACTGTCCACGCCTACAGGCTCGGGTGGACCAAACCTCGCCCGAACCTCCAGTTGAAGCCACGTAGCTCCGAAGCTGTGCCTCCTCCCGAGCCTGGCCCCTCGCGTGCGTAGCACGTGGGGGACTGGGTAAATTGCAGAGAAGACCCCAGACGATTATCTATTTGCATTTTGGTCCCCAGGCACGTGCCTCACGTGCGTGCCTAGGTAAATTTCAGGGAGGCCCTCTAGGTTTTGAAGATTTACAAATATGCCCCTGCGCGCAATGGAAAAATTACATCTGGGCCCAGGCGGTTTTTTATATTTGCATTTAGGTCCCTCCAGGGACCTAAATGCAATATTTATCCTTTATTTTTCTTGCATTTTTATTATATTTATGCCCTTGCACTGTTTTTAGCATAACTTGAGCATCGTAGGTCCAAATTGCATGATTTTAGTGTCGTTTTGATCCTTGTTTTGTCCTCTACAATCTAGCATACCTATTTGTCTCATTTGACAATGTTTTAAATTAAGTGATTTTTTATGTTAAAAATGGGACCATGCTCTATTTGTCTTGATTGATTTGCTGACCGATTTTTAATGATGTGTTCAAATGGGCTCTAACTTCATTCTATTTTGTGTTGCTCTTATTTTAGGGTATAATTGTAGCATTTGATTCATCATGCATGTTCCTTTGCATTATTTGCCCATGCATCACTTTAATTTGCATAAAAACCGATAAAAATGCATGCATCATAGCATCACTTTGCATTGCCTTGTAAATTGCATATGGACCTGAAATTGAGATTAATTCACTATGTGCTTCATGAATCAAGATTCAATACTTAGATTAGGCTGCCGTATTCCTGTGCTCGACCTTGGTACACTTACCAAGCTTAAATATTCCACAGCATTCACGGTCTGTGGTTTTTGCTGAACAAAATCCGCCTCCTGTACTACAACATTATTCATCATTATTATTGTGGCAAATTTTACGTTCATCACACCCATCTCTAAAGAATCTTACAGAATAGCTCCTGCTGAGTTGGATGAGTTGAAAAAGTAGTTGCAAGAACAATTAGATAAATGGTTCTTGGGACCAGGTGTTTCGCCTTGGGGTGCTCCCGTCTTATTCGTTAAAAGGACATATCACTTGGGCTCTACATTGATTACATAGCTTTGGATAAAGTCACCATAAAAAATACCCACTATCTCGCATCAATTATCTGTTCATCAATAGCAACAAGCAGGAGTCTTCTCCAAGATTGACCTTCGGTCTTGTTACCATCAACTCGGTATTAGGGATGAAGACATATCAAAGACATCATTCATGATAAGATACATGCACTATAAATTCCTAGTGATGTCTTTTGGCCTCACAAATGTGCCTGCTGCATTCACGGGGTTGATGAATAGGGTATTCAGAGAATACCTCAACAAGTTTGTGATCGTCTTTGTTGATGATATCTTGGTTTATTCACCTGATATGGAACAACACCGAGTGCATCTTAGATTAGTTCTTGAGACATTGTGACAACACCAACTTTATGTCAAATTATCCAAGTGTGACTTTTGGCTTCAGAAAGTTGCATTCCTTGGACATGTTGTATTTAAGAAGGGTATTTCCATAGACCCTGCAAAGGTAGATGCAGTTTTAAATTGGAGTCAACCAAAAAATATCTAAGAAATCCATAGTTTTCTAGGATTGCCTAGGTAGTACAAGAGATTCATCCAGAATATTTCTAGGATCTCCCTACCTCTGACCCGATTATTGAGAAAGGATGTAAAGTTTGAACGATCGCAAAAGTGTGAGCAAAGCTTTCTAGAGTTAAAACAAAGATTGACAAATGCTCCGATGCTCACTCTACCATCGGGTAATGGTGGATTTGTGATTTACATACATGCATCAGGCTCCGATTTGGGATGTGTCCTCATGCAACGTGGAAAAGTTGTGGCATACGCCTCTCGGCAGTTGAAGGAAGCTGAAAGAAATTACCCGATACATGATCTAGAGCTTGTAGCAATAGTTTTTGTGCTAAAAATTTGACGTCATTATTTATATGGAGAGAAATTTGAGGTATTTGTAGATCATGAAAGTCTCAAGTATATCTTCTTGCAGAAGGAACTGAATATGATACAAAGACGATGGTTGGAGCTTCTATCAGATTATGATATTTCCATCGACTATCATCTAGGAAAGACGAATATAGTCGTCGATGCTCTTAACATGAAATATGAAGGGAAGCTTGCACGTATAGCATTGCAATGGCAACTAGAGAAGACTTGGAAGAATGGAACCCGTTTGAAAGGAAGACTAGAGTTATTATGACATGGATGGACATCTACTTATCGTTGGTAGAAAAGGTTATATTGGCCCAGAAGAATGATAATGAACTTCAAAAATTGGAAATCACTTCTCAGAAAGAAGGATATGATTTCTCAACTGGATTTGATGGAGCATTGAGGTTCTGTTATAGATTGTGGGTTCCGGATAATGGTGAACTAAGACAAGAGTTTTGCGAAGAGGCTCACAGATCTATGTATACCATTCACCCTGGTACAAGACATATGTATAAAGACTTATAACAAATTTTTTGGTGGCCGAAGATGAAAAAGGACATTGCAAAATTTGTATCTTTGTGTCTTATATATCAACAAGTAAAGATTGAGCACCAGAAGTATACAGGTCCTTTGCAATCGCTAGAGATCCCTGAATGGAAATGGGAACATATCACTATGGATTTTGTCACCGCATTGTCAAAGACAAATAAAAGTCTCTTTGATACAATTTGGGTGATTGTTGATCGATTGACTAAGTCGGCACATTTCTTACCCATTCGTTTGGATCAGTCTACAGAGAGCCTTGCTGAATTATATGTGAATGAGATAGTGAAATTGCATAGTGTTCCAGTATCGATTGTGTCAGACAGGGACGTGAGATTACCTCCTGATTATGGAAAAGTGTGGGGGATGCTTTGGGTACAAGTTTGAACTTCAGCACATCATTTCATCCTCAGATCGATGGACAGTCCGAAAGAACAATCCAAACATTAGAAGACATGTTGAGAGCTTGTGCCCTAGACTTTGCTGGAAATTGGGATCGACATTTATCTTTGGTCGAATTTGTATATAATAATAGCTATCATGCAAGCATTAAGATAACTCCATATGAAGCTTTATATGGTCGACCTTGTAGATCACCATTATGCTGGAGCGACGTAAGCGAAAAATAAATATTGGAACTTGAATTAGTTCAATCATGCACAAAGGTGTGGAGGTGAATCGAAAGAGAATTTTAGATGCTTAGAGTAGAAAAAAGTCTTATGCCGATTTTGAAATATGTGATCATGTATTTTTAAAGATTTCTCCTACCAAGGAAGTAGTGCGATTTGGCAAAAAGGGAGAAATGAGTCCTAGATATGTGGGATTTTTTGAGATAATAAAGAAATTTGGGGAAGTAGCTTATCAGGTTGCTCTTCCACCTCATTATTCCAAGTTACATGATGTTTTTCATGTATCAATGTTAAGGAAGTATAATCCCGATCCACCGCACGTAATCGAGCATGAAGTTCCGGACATTCAGTTGAATCTGACATATGAAGAAAGATCAGTTCGTATCGTTGATCATAGGGAACACCAGCTACGACGCTGCCTAGTTCCGATGGTTAAAATATTTTGGCAGCATCATCAGAGGGAAGAGACAACTTGGGAATTGGAGGACGAAATACGTCAACACTATCCACATCTCTTTGGTAAGTGACTTTTTACGGTATAAACTTCGAGGACGAAATTTCTTTAAGGAGGGTTGATTGTAACGGATGAGTTTTTATGAGGATAATAAAATAATTAAAATAAAAACTTAATCACATAACCACCTTCACATAACCCTTAAGATAATACAAGATAAGATAAAAAGAGATAAAATAGCCAACAATCCAAGTTAGTTATTTCTTTATCTCTTAATTAAGTCAAATTTATTATTATTATTTATCTCATTGAATTGTGCCTATAAATACCATGGGACTCGAATGACTTCCCCATACATTATCTTTGGGAGAGAGAGTTTAGAGAGAGAGAGGGAGAGAAGTCGACGATGACATTCTTTCGTCTTGCTTTTTCCGAATTCAACATCGACAACTCTCTACGTCAACGTTGGAGTGTTGATCTGATGAAATTGGAGGAGCAACGATGTGGCCGACAACGGTCTGGATTGTAGAATCTTGGTCAGCGAATTTCTTGCATCGAAGAGATATGTGTCGAACACATAGGATCGTTAAATGATATTTTGTGTTGATCCTTGGTTTAGAACTATAATTTATAGATGTATGTGTCGAACCCTCGGATCTGCACTTTGTGGTCATAGCGCATGATATCAGAGATTAACGTTAGATATTATTGTTAAAAGGTAATTGTTGTCTTACCGTAATGTATCCTGGACATGAATGGATTAGGAAGATATTCTGTGGTATTTCAATTCTTCATGTGCGTTGCCTGGAAAAGTTGTCTAATGATCATAACCTTTATACGTGCATGGATCTTCACCCTGGAGAATAGTGAATAGTATTATAATTAAAAGGATGCTAAGATCTTCCTGTTATTGCGGTCTTTATAATTAGTATAAGGAAATGCTTTCCAAATTTGTCGACCCTTGTGAGGTTGGTAGCGTATATGTTTCATAATCCAATACGAGTCTAATAGTTTTTGTAAGAGAGAATTTCTAACCTACATACTTTTTGGTTTCATATATGCATCAATAATCGGTATAATGTAGTATTGTCATGATATTACCCATCGTGTTGTCCTGGTTTGGCCTTTAAGAATTAAAACATATGTTTATAACGTAACTAAAATATTGGATTTTTTTACTGTAGTTATCATGATTATATAACTCTAAGATTGTTGAAATGTTGCCTTAATATAATAATACATACAAACTACCCAATGTTATTATGTTTCATATTATATTGTACGATTGTACTGATTAACAAGGACACAATTCAATTTCTATGGTATATGTTATATGTATATAACGTGTAAACAACAATGGGTATATCATGCTAAGGTAGATTGTATACTTGACGTATGTTCTACAACATAATTATATTACCTCTATGATAAATACGATGAAACATTGTACCTACGATTATATGTATGTACCGCCTCACATGGTTAGATGCGATAATAAAGTCATAATGAAGTTAAGGAAATATGTGTATTCGACTACTTACCTTCAATGAGTTAATAATAAAGTATTTATTAAATTGTGTTGGTAATAAATAAATGTGAATTACCTGATGTTGATGAGGAATGGTAATTATTGAAGCTACCAAGTTATAAGAAGTTGACAATAAGTTGTTGGCACCGACTCGAATTAAGGGGTCGTATGGGCCTAAAGGGCCAACGCCTTCCGGGGGCGTGGGGCAAAAGATAAGTCCTCTACAGTTGTAGCTACACTGTCATGTTATGTATTGTTTATGAACCGCTTGTGCCAGCGAGAAACCATCAAAACCATCAAAGCCGTCTAAGAATTAACAATCAAGACCACTCTAAACATGAGAAATGTCATGGGCATATGTGCAATACACGTTGATATTATGTTCATATATGCAATTATGTTACTGTTATGTACATATGTTTAAGTTCTGTTAATGTTAAGTGCATGTGTACAAGGGCGTACGTGCAATTTATGTTAGATCTAAGGGCATGTGTATAATTATGCTAATGATATGAGCATAGATGCAAATTTATGTTAAGCTAAGGTCATGTGTGCAATTATTGCTAATGATATGGGCATACATGCAAATTTATGTTAAGCTATGGTCATGTGTGCAATTATGTTAATGATATGAGCATATGTGCAATCTAAGTTAATGTTAAGGGTATATGTGTACTTATGTTAACATTGTGGACATACACACAATATGGAAAAACTTAAGGGTACATACGCAAGAATAGTATGCAACGCTTGGATATGAAATAATTCGTATGCATCTTTGAATTAATTAATGATATCTATGATGATTTTTGACTTGTGTCAAGAAAAATAGTTTATACGACATGGTAAGGATATAAGAACCAAATTTATAAGTCTTTTGGAATTATCACCATTATGTTATGTATGTAATAGTTAGATGTGACTTGATTTCTATACTAGCCGGCTTGGCCTCAACTCGGCACATATTGAGCGTTAAGCTCATAACATGTATTATTACTCTTTTTCATGAGAACGTGAAGATTAAGTTAGTTACGCTTCAAGGGAGACTTCACCGTCATCAAAAAGTAGAATCAATACGGGACTACTGTTGGTTCGATTTGGAAGGATGTCATTATGTCCATTGGAATAAGGAAATCGTAGATGTGATT
Organism: Ottelia alismoides; assembly: GCA_037367405.1. Classification (NCBI taxonomy): domain Eukaryota; kingdom Viridiplantae; phylum Streptophyta; class Magnoliopsida; order Alismatales; family Hydrocharitaceae; genus Ottelia; species Ottelia alismoides. The sequence goes on from JAZKJV010011632.1 coordinate 147,760, forward strand.
CATCTAGTTTATTAAGAAACTCTTGGACTCATGTCATTATTAATAGTATGGAAAGGAAATTTTTTTAGGTCAATTACTTACTACTCTTATGTTATGATTAATGATATGAGTAACGATCCCGAAATATCCACTGAGTTTTCGCTTCCGCATTCTCAGACGATCGGGTTCGTTACACTAACATGCAGGGTCGTCCCTGATGGTAGTTTCCGAATGCAATGGCCCATGACCCATCAATTCTAGGAGCCCATTTTTACATGTATTCAGGCTTTAGTTTAGAAAATAGCATATGTCCTATTGAGGCCTTGTACATCAAATTTTTAGTAATAACTCACCCAAAAATGAGCCATTATGGAATCGAATTAGAAACAACTAATTGAAAAATGAGCCCTTATGAAATTGTTTTTTCGATGAAACAACTCATCAAAAAATAAGCCTTTATAGAATTGAATTTTCAGTGAACAACTCAATGCTAAAGTCCAAAATTTAATGGAATTATATAAGGGCACACTGTTCGTCGAATTTTTTTTATAGAAATCCATTTTTTTCTTTTTCCCAAAGCTCATAAAATGTCAGGGACGACACTGCTAACATGGCTTCTCAATAATTAAAATCAGATCTTACAAAATAGGTCTAAGTTTAGTCTAGTGATATTTCGGTTAGTCGACAAAGCACACGTTAGTTGGTTGATTTGGATATGAGTCATCTGACTTCACAAAATAAGTTTTCCCTCATGATAAATTAGATGGTCATTGAGGTATAACAAATTGTTGACTAAAATCAAATGATTAGTCGACTAGTCATAAAAGGAGTCGACTAAGAAATGAGTATAGTAACCACCATAATTGGCTATAAGGTTCACGGCTTTTGACATGAAATTTAACTGACTAAAGAGATCAGAATTAGTCGACTATGAACCGACAAAAATAGTCCATTGAATATTTCTTCTAAAAGCTATCAACAATCATGTCTTGATATTTTTTTGTAGTTGGAAATTTGTTAGTTGACAAAATTTGGAGTTATTGACAGAATATGATCATGACAAAAATATATCCATTAATTAGGTTATTTAATTAAAAGTCTTCCCATAATTGACATTTTAATTACCCTCTACTTGTTTTAGTTTTGGACCCTTTCTACATGATTTATAAGTAAAAAAGTTGCAACTACATGGAATGCAACAAAAGCTTAGCTCGAAAAAACTCTTGACTACTTCGATCTTCTTGACTTGAGTTTTTTTTACAAACACCATCTTGTACTTTTATAAAATATGATAAATTTAAAAATACGATGACAAAAGATTCTCCCCTTCATTGTCTGGAAAACATATTCATTAAGGGCTATAAATTTAAAGCAATCATTCAATATTAATAAGTTTACAAATGCCTAGGTACATTGCAATATATATTAGCCAATTGATCTTCCATATCAACGAAAGCATTTCCAAAAGATTTATTTCTTTAAAATCTATTCCTAAGAAAGTGAGACCTTATCGGTATATATTATGTTCAAGAATATAGTGAGATCATCTAAAATGTTTTTAACACTTGTATTATCACATAATTGTTTTTACTTTGTCAAATTATCACCTTTGCTAAGTCCACAAATTTTGCAAGCAAGCTAGTAAGGTGGATATATACTCGCCAATAGTAGTTGCAAGAGAAACATAGTATTGATTAATAGAGGACCATGAAACTAAGGTATTTCATGAAAATGGAAAGTTCCATTCGTAGTCTTCCTAGTAGCTCAATTTCACTATAATCAACATTCTTATATGCTCGAAATATGATGATTTAGGAAAGATCAATTCATAAATATGAATGCATTTAAATAGTTAAGAATCTTTTTGACAACGGATAAATATGTTTCTTTTGATTTTTATAGAAATGTTGTCCATAAAAAAAGTAGTAAAAAGATTATTAAGTTTATTGGTTCTAGGGTCTCAATCATACCTTAATAATTAGTTTGATCTTATTCATTTTCTTCTTCATTTACATAAAAAGGTAATGAAAATAATAGTAAGTTTATTGGTTCTTAAACATACCAGGGTCTCAATCATACATTTATATTTGATCTTAGTTTAATTTTACTAAGGTTTTGTTGGTTCTTAAATTAATTAGGATCTCAATAATATATGCAATGGGCTAACTGCATATATTTATCTTGTAAATAAGGAAGTTGAAAATGTGTATAAAATCATATGTATTTATACAAACTGCATTCTTTTTTGACAAAAAAATCATACATGAAATCAATTCCATTGTATACATATCGGTAACCTAGTTAGGTAAAAAGGACTAAAAAATATTAATACATATATAGGGGGTTGGGAAGATTGCACCACAGTGAAAGCAAGTTATATGCACCAGATATCACAGTCGTTGGATCTGTTTACATCCAACGGACTCTTTGCCTTACACTTTCCCCAAAAAAAGTCCCGATGTTGGCAGACAAACCTCTCTCCCTTGCTTTCTCTCTCTTCTCCATTCCCACTCTACCCAATACTCCCGTTCTCCCCCCTCCCTTTGCACCAGACTACCGCAGCAAGGCCCTAGCGCCCCTCCCCCAACGGCGTCTACTCCCCTCCTGCGGCGAGTGGCATCCCCTCCCTTCCTTCTCCATTGTGCTACCGCATTTCTGCACGTCATCTCTCACAACTACCGCTTCCTTCGACAAGGAGCATCCATGCCGCTCCGCCCTCCGTCACAATGGCCTGCCATCGCAAGTCCCCCACACCCCTTCTCCTCTCGAGGTCACCTCCCTCCTATGGCGAGGAGCCTCTGTGCCCATCCTCTAAATTGATTTTTGTAGACTTTAGAGTCCTTACAAAGAATCGAAAGCCAAAGAAATGATTGTGCGTTTTCATTTCCAATGCTCCATGGAAGTTGCTGGGTCAAATTGCTATCATGTACGAAATGGGATTGTGCATGATGGTTTTCTTCTTTGAACCCTTGCATAAGAAAATGTAGGTATGATTGCACCCACTGTAGTTCAAAATTAAAATGCGGTTATATCCAAGTTCTCATTATGCAAGCGCTGATGTAGGAATTGATGAGTTATCTGAGATCCCGATGTGATCAAAGACGTGCATACGTCTCATGTGGGGATAGTGTCAATATGTTCATTTGTCTATGTCGAGGGGTTTGCATCAGATATGTGTTTATATGTTTGCACTGTACCGAATTCAAAACAGACATAGATAGTCATCTCCCGCTTATTAGTTACTGCTTGCAAGTTGCAGTAGACTGATCAGCAACATGAGTACCATAGTATGTCGTGTCTTAGATGAGAGAATTAAAAAAATCACCAACTAGATTAGATAGTTTCCATAACCAGATTGAGTGAAACTTGTCAAGAAGAAGTTTTCATTCTTAACTTCAAAGCGTCATTAACTCTCTGATTGTTTGTTCCATTAGAAATATATAATGTAATTTGTTTACAGATTTTGCAATGGAAAACTATGGGTGTCCTCACTTGTCTTTCATGTCAACTTGAAAGTTATGTTTTTTGGTTGTAAGTTTCATCATGATTTTAGATAAGTCTATCTAATACGAATATTGTTTTGTAATCCCTCCAATACTAGAAATAAAGTCATTTTTAGATTTAAGTTCAAATCTAAGTCAACATGCTTGATTACACACATAAATTTCTTTAGAATAATAGTATGATATAATAAACTTCAGCCCTATTTAGGAAATAAGTTTTGCAAGATCTGAAACGTGGATAACTTCACACCGCAAACAAGATGGCCATTATACCGCAACCCCCATACTACTGGTCCATTTACATCGAATAGTAAGTTGGTCTTCACATTAATTATAAACATGCATGGGTAGAAATAGTAAAGACCAATTTGGAACAATGCAATTGGAGATATGCCTGGATTATGATTAAAATTCATATAAAAAGTTGAGAGGTAACTTGAAAATTTTAATGTATAACCGGTAAATTACAACTTTCAAAGTTAATGTAATCGTAACAAATGGATCATAAAAAGTACAATAAAACATTCAAAATTATAAGTAACAAGTCTTTACTACAACAATTTAGATTAAAGCATGTCTCGCTACTTGGTGTTACTAAAGCCAGTACAAACTAATGCATAGTTGCAATGCATCTGCCTCTTCTCTAGTCCGTCCATTCGCTTCATGACATCTGCCGCTTCTCTAATCTGTCCATTCGCTTCATGGCATCTTCCAGTTCTCTAATCCATCCATTCGCCTCACGACATGTCTTCCAAGGAATTACTCTGTTACTTCATACTAATTCCTGAATAAAATTATACATCATGCTCTCAGCCAAAACAAATTGCTTGAACTGTATTTCTGTACGTAAACATATTGATCTAGACAACAACTATTAATAATATGAATCTGGACAGTCAATAAATTTTGGATTTGAATCAATACTTTGTACCTTTGTATACACACATGCACATTATGTTGAAGGCGCTATGATTATTTGCCCATGCACGTTACTAGCACAATATCAAATTTTTTGATGCAACATTTACCCTTGCAACACTTGGATTGAGGAATATCTGGAAATAAAAATGCACAATCACTTCTTCAACACCAGACGTACATCACATATTATGATAATCAATTTTATGCAATCCTTAGACATAATATATGATTTGATTTCAAGAAAAAAACTCCATGCAATTCTTAGATTTAAAGAGAAATTAAATAAATGTAAGGTCGCTTCATAACATAACCTAAACAAGATCTGCAAGAGGTGGAGGCCGTGAGGGCTCCTCGTCATATGAGGGCTACGAGACAGGGAGGGGAGCAAGCGGGGATCATTGCATTTGGAAGATGATTGCGAGAAGGGGAGGGCTGCTAGGGGCTTCAAGCAGGAGAGGCATGGGTGTGTCATCACAGGAGGGTGATGCAATGGCGGGGTAAGGGGGGAGGGGCGAGCAGGGATGCTCCTCACCGTAGGAGGGAGGTGACCTCGAGAGGAGAAGGGGTGTGGGGGACTTGCGACGGCAGGCCATCGTGACAGAGGGCAGAGCGACACGGATGCTCCTTGTCGAAGGAAGCGGTAGTTGTGAGAGATGACGTGCAAAAATGTGGCAGCACAATGGAGAAGGAAGGGAGGGGATGCCACTCGCCGCAGGAGGGGAGCAGCCGCCGTTGGGGGAGGGGTGCTAGGGCCTGCAGTAGTCTGGCACAAAGGGAGAAGGAGAACGAGAGTATTGGGTAGAGTGGGAATGGAGAAGAGAGAGAGAGAGGGAGAGAGGTTTGTCTGCCAACTTCGGGACTTGATCTTTTTGGGGAAAGTGCAAGGCAAAGAGCCCGTTGGATGCAAACAGATCCAACGGCTGTGATATCCGGTGCATATAACTTGCTTGCACCATGATGCAAGCTCCCCAACCCATATATATAGAATTACACCCGAGCTCATATATATATATATGTATATATATATATGGAAAATAAACCCAAACCCTTGTTTTGGAGACAAAAAGAAGCAAAACCACATATCTTTTTATAACATTACCTATTAACCATACATACTTTTGAATTAATGCATGTTAAATTCTCTAAAAAAAACCAAATTCAAAGTTATATGAGTTCATTTGTGAAACTTGGGTTTATGATCAAATTTTATATTATATATTCCCTAAATTTAACATGTTAATTTATGAATAAAAATAATATTTTTTATTTATTCCTTTTTCAGTTATTTTTTATTTTGTATTTTAATAAATTCTATAAAAATAAAATCCAGAAAACACGAAAACCAAAAAGAAAAAAGTTGTGTTGTTGTTTTGTATATATTATATACATTTTCCCTTTCTTTATTTTTATTTTGCTTTTTCTTATTTATTAAAAATCCAAATATATATATATTAATGTGCAATTAATTTTTAGTATTTTAGTTGATTTTATTTTACATATATTTTAAATTTTAAATAAAATAAAAATATAAAATTACAAAAAACTACTATTTTATGCATTTACAATACATAACAAAATTTGCATAGTGTACATGTTCTTTATATGATTTCAAGGTCTAAATGAATGTTGTAGATCTCATTGAGATATGCAACTTTCATTTTTACTAATTTTCAACTTGAGTTTTGTTTTATTTCTTTTTAGTTTCTTATTTATTTATTTATTTATTGTTTTAGCATGGTCAACTTTCTGGTTAAAGACCCATGTGGTCGTTGTCCATTAGTCCTCCTCTAATCCACGTCAGCAGCATGTTCAACCTCATTGACCGACCCTCCCCCTTCTCTTTTCCTTATCACCTGATGCCACATTACCATCGATTATTGGTATTTTGTTAATAGTCTCACCTCTCAGCCAAAACCTACTCATCTTCTTTCTTTCTCCTCCATATCTTCTCCATCTTTGGCCGACCACACGGTTGGAGACTAGCTCATGATCTTCTATTTCGCATAGGAATTATGCATCCATTTCACCTTTTCTTAGGCTTCACCAATTATCGAGTTGTCAAGCTCGAGTGGATACCCATCATCATCTTGTAAGTATCAGGATGATCCAAACCATAATGGAAGCCATATCCGGCATGGTCTTCCTCTTTGAGTCAAACAAGTCTAATGCTCCAACTCAGTAAGCTCCACCTCCTCTGTGAGAAAGAGTGCCTCTTGAGCAGCATATGACCTCTACCATACTCGTAAACAATTTCTTTAACCTCATAAGAGAGGGGTCGCGAACCACATCTGTAGACAGTAATGGCACCACCCAGTGAACAATTGTCCTCCTCCCCTTAGAGCTTCTTGCCTATCTCTAGATGTGAGAGCCACTGCACAACAACAAAAGCTTCACTCCAAGGGATCAACCTCCATGTCATGTATCGATCGAGGAAAAAGCCTTACTGGAGGGACACCACTGCCTATCTACTTCCACATTCAGTCTTCGTCAGAACAAAGCCGAGGATCAAAGGATATGATATCTCAGCACAACTATTGTCTAATGCTGATCAAAGGGACACCATCTTGAGTAATAAGGTCCCTCTGATCAGACGCATCATTTTCCAAAATCCTCAATCTGCACCGTCTACGGATCCTGAACATCAATCACTTGATTAAAGCAAGAGGTCTACATCCCAACCACTCGATTATCAATTCTATCATGTGAGGCATTTCATGTGATGTGGCACTTTTGCAGTGCTACCTTATGATGAATAACGAAGATGTGAGTCCGGCACAAGAGGGAGTGACTTGTGCAATATACAATTATCACAACACCAATATCTAATTAAAAATTATTCACAAACCACAGAGATAGAAGACACTACAAGAATTTTGATGTTCTACTAGCATGCCCTTACGACCATAAGTAATGACTTTTGGTCGTATTAGCATTTCCATGCACTTTCATACAACTTGTGGTCACATAGGTAAATGTGCAACCACATATCTGAGGCAGGTGATTTGGAGCTTCATGGTGTGAATACATCATGGTCACATAATGTAATTGCAATGTCTATTATATAGAACAATAGAAACATAACCTCATTTCCCCATATGTCTTTTAAACCCCCTCCGCTCGTGCCCTAGCTCCCTCTTGCCTCTCCGAATATCCTCCTACCTCTCCGATGCCCTCTCCTCCTCCCTCTATCCCCAACCTATCCTCTCCTCCTCTCTCCGCCATCTCCTCTTCTCATTTAGCCTCATCCTTCACCCTTGTGAAGAGGTTATTCCTCTGCCATCTCCGACCATCGACAAGTATCTCCCCCATCTCATTCTCTATTCCTTAGGTATATTTCTATTTATTTTTAATTTTCTCATCTATTAGTTTTGTTTTTGTTTTTATTTGAGTATGTATGTTATTTTTAAATGCAATTGTAGGTGTTTATTGAAGTGATTATGATATATTGTCTTATCAGATGTGTTAGACATGTGAGTCTAGGGAGAACCATTTCCACAATAAATGTTATAATATTTTTGTATATATCAAGAGTTACTGATTTTTTCACTCCCTATATGAGATTAATGAGTGGATGCAATTATAAGGTCCCTTATTACAATTAGCGTTATTTATCATGACCATCTTGATAATCATACAATTGTTGATTCAATGATTGGATCATAAAGGCTGGTGATGAGATGATATCTAAAGAGTTAGATTGATGACTCATATAGCACCGTCAAATGGTTGTTAAGAAAGGATCTCCAATCTGAGGAGATGGAAATCATTACTCTAAAGGTTGTTATCTAACCGGCCTCTTGATGTAGGTCCTCCACATAGGAATAAAGATTCATAGGTATCGAATAAATTAAAACAAAGAATTGACTTAATGAGATCGAGATAACCAAGACTTGTATCGTAAGCTGTCATGATACATGCATACTTCCTCTGACCAGAGATAGATATGTTACTATATGTTTGAATAATATATTAGGTAGACAATTAGGTTGATGATGTAGTTAAGGATTATACACTGGCGATCTAGTGTGAATGCAAGGGAATATGAGTAATACAATCTTTTAAAGGCATCATACATGTTCACTACTTAACCGGAAGACATGAACTTACTCATGAGATATTGGGACCAACCAATTCCATCAATTTATCATCTAGCATTGAAAGCATGACATATTTGTAGCTGTGATATATGCTTTTGGAAAGCATATGATCGATACCAACTCCCAATGATTGAATGAGAAACCTAATGATAAAACCCTAAAGAAGACAACCCAAATATGATCAAAACTTCAGGTTTATTCTAGGTCTTTCAGTATGAAAGGATGTTTGGGTATTGGGATACTTGAGGGTGATGTGATCTTAATCAATTGTATAATTGTAACACTTCCATTCAGAGGGAGTGACGAAATATGTTTGGATTTTAGTGACTCCGCTTAATAGACTAGTCATCTAATCTTAGTCCAAATGTTGGACATTGATCTAAATATGATTCAGATGCAATGAGAAGATTAGATATTCTATCTAATTTGATTAGACATCTCTGAGAGGTCTTCCAGATCTGGATATGTGATTAGATCTCAATATAAAAGTCACTATACTTGGAATATACACTTTCCATGCCTTATCTCTAAGTATTTACGAAGAAGGTGTGTTGTTCTTGAAAGAGTTTAAGAATAATTTCATTACTGACAATATTTGAGAATAGAACTATTGATGATTAAATAGTAGTTAATTATAATTAATGATGTGGATATGATACACATTATTTGGACATATGTGCAAAGGCATCTAAGATAATTGAATAGGAATTAATTATCATATGTAAGATTAATGTGGATAACACTATCCACAATAATCATAAATATTATGAAAGTGATTCATAATATCATAGAGATATTTAACTGTAAATAAGATTTATAATTTATAAGTTAATGTGAATTGGATTCACATTATACAATTAAATATGCATTAGATTCACATTGCACAATTAAATGTGATTTGGAATCACATTGTACAATTAAACGTAAATGTGATTTACATTTAATATTGGGTAGTTGAATATGATTCATAATTATCAATGGCATGATTATAATTATCACAAAATAATTTCGAATTATTTTGGTGAAAATTTAAGCAATAAAATTGTTGCAACATGTGTAAGATTCAATGGAGATTGAGATCTCATTAATTAGGAAAGAGAGAGAGTCTCTCCAGTCCTAAAGGATTGGACTGCCATGGAGAAGGCTCCATGGTGATCGTACCCCCTATTAGGAAGGAGGCTCTCCTCCTTCCTAATTCTTCCACATGAGATTGATTTTAATTGAATTAAATTTGTTCAAGAATATCTTCAACTTATTTTTCTTTTAAAATTAATTATAATGCTATAAAATTTTGTAACAAAATCTTGACCATTGATTTTAATAGAAGTGCATCCTAGCCATCTAATTTTATGTAAATGAAATGATAACCCTAGCTCTTTCTTTTACACAATTAAATTGAAGTAACAACTCTCTCTCTCTCCATACACGTCCAAGCTCCCCCGCTCTCTTCCCTTGTGGTTGTCCACTACCCTAGGGTTGAGAGAATGTTATCGTCATCGCGCTGCTATTGTGCTACAGATTGATCGCTTGTTCTTCTTCGACACCTCATGCTCTGAAGAGATAATGGATTTCATGAGACAAGATCAAGAGATTCCTCGATCGAATCATCTCTTCAGATTGTGAGAAGAATGTATCTCATCCACACACCCACGAGTGATGTCTACATTGGATCAGACTTGAGACAGGAGGTCCCTTCCCTTAGTGATTCGTGGATAGAGATGATGCTTCAAGAGGTAATCTTAATAATCATATATACAAAGATCTCCATGCTTCCGTGATGAATAAGGCACAATCCCTTGCCTTCAAGTGATATCAGGTCATTGGTCAAAGGTTTTGGATGTGATCCAAATTCTAAGGGAATAAGGTTTTTGATATCGGATGCGTGGAACATGCTATTTTCACATAGATGTAATTTTCGAATCATTTTTTGGTCATGTGAAATAGATAATGTTTTTACCATGTTTGAATGAATTTTTGGTAGAATTTATGATCATGTCCCTCAAAAGATTTTCCAATGGTTGGCAACAAATGGGCATCATTTTAGATTCAAAAAGTTTCCACAGATTGATATTTTTACATGAAAACTAGGATATGTAACTAAATGATTTTTTGTTGCTATTTTCCTATCATGAAATATGTTATAAAATAGTATCATTAAGAATTAAACCATCAAACTGTTCGAATTTATTTCATGAGATTTTGACTCTGTTTTCCCTAGATATGCGATATTTAGTAGAGATGGTTAGAAGATGATTAGATCGTATTGATGACTTTAAATTAGTGTGTTCATCCCTCAATGTTAATAATAAAAATTTAAATTTTGCCCTGATTAAGTGATGATAATTATATATTTAGAGAAATATTTTATAACCATCAACCTTCATGGAATGATTGCTTCGTGACAAATCCTAGTTTGAAACTACAATAATTGTAGTTCAAATTTTACATGCAAAACCAACTTGTTTGCTTGATATGACTAGAAATTTAGGATATTAAAAATATTTTAGGATGTCTAAATTTCTGAGTGATTATTGTATAGTATAATACAAGATCAAAAGATCGACAAAGCTTCTTATTATAGTTTGTACAATTTGTGTTGTCTCAAGTTGGAACGGTGATGGCGTCTAAGCCTGAATATGCTAATGGCTTGCTTAATTGGCATAATGAGCCACATTTGCAGTGGAAGCACTCTCTGTTAGCATAATCTATGTGACCTAGCTTGATTTGTTTCAAGGAAGGGTAGCATGAGAAGTCTTGCGTACTTTAAACAACAAATTGGAATAATAAAAAACTGTACTATGTGAGGGTGTAACCTATATAGTAATATCAAGCAAATGAATTGTTTGTTGGTTATATTGGATTCATGATTAATTTAATTTGAGTAAATTTATTTAATCCAATTAAAATAATCAATCTATTATTAATATAACCGAAATTCCTTTGGAAGGACTATTCATGAGAATTTAATTCAAAATGATTAATCAAAATTTGAATGAGACATGGAGGATCATAAAATGACATGCATTGTCTCCATCAAGGAGAAGGGTTCTGTCACCATGGATTGTATGGAGGAGACGCCTATGCGAAGTCATAACTCCAACGTACAAGCGACTCTTTGCTTCTTGAAAGAGACATGCCGTATGTACAATGACGCCATTTTTTCCCTCACATAATTGAGACTGTATTGGATTTCCCATAGAGACTACTATTCTTGTTGACGGTTAGTTCAATTGACAGTGAGTCAACATCACCTTAGGAATGGTGGGCTAGGGTGTCAAAGATCAAATTGGGAAATGCAAATTGGACTTGCAAGGCGAAAAGAGTTCCTGCTTCGTTCACCCTAATTGTATTTTCTCATATCGTTGGGGTGTAACCAATGTGGAAGGGAGTCCCCAAATCTTGATAGAGATATAATGGAAAGTATATTTCTTGCTTCGAAAATTTAATAGGTGAATGAACTTTTAAAGTATTAAAAAAACAAGATAACTTTGATTTAAAATTCCTTACTCAAATAATTAAAAGATGAATACATAATTATTTATGTTCCAATAAGTGTATTTACTAATATCAGATATGAAATCCATGAAACCACTCGACAAGCTTCTGTAGGTCAATCAATTGACCTGACCAAACTATTCGGACTGGCTCCAAAATTTAGAGCATGTTCTCTCTGCGGAGCATATCAATTATGCGGGCATCAAGAACAAGCATGCAAACCCTATGTTAGTGGGAAAAAAAATCAAATTTAATAAAAAATATGATGAATATCATTCATTTGCATGATTTTATATACTGGGCTCTGAAGAATCTCCATTTCATCACCTTTATTCTATCATTTTGGCCTCAAAAACCCCAACAAATGCATGTAAATAGCATCAAATTGTACATAATAGCATTCATGATTCATTGTATTAATTATACATTAAATACTGTGTTTAATGCCAAAATTATAGAATAAAGAGAAGAAAAGAAAAAGGAATAAAATATTGAAGATATTTTATGACCCAAACCCCGAGACCAATGCTAGCATGGAATTGGTCGACAAGGAATAAAGTAGGGGGAGATAAGGGCCAGTATACAATAAATACCTCAGTTATTAATTCATTTATTTATGCATTTTTGGCACCTATTTTGTACATAATTATTTATTCATTAAATAAAGAAACTTTGTACATGAAAATTGTAGATAATAATGTAAATAAAATTACAAAATTGAGTTTGTGTAAAAATAATACTCAGAGTACATTCTACACACAGAATAAAAAGCCAAAATCTCAACTTCACAGACCCATATCTTGCACATAAAAACTTCAAATCACCCAAACTCACCTTTAATTTATATAGCTTTCCATGAACTATTTAATAAAATTGGTTTCATAATTTTTGGTGTCCATATGCAAAAGTTAGGTTTTTGGCCCTCCTTGTATATAGTATTGATTAAAATATTCCATATATTCATTATTCATTATTGTAACAAAGTTATATTTTTAGACTTTTGTAAATAATGTATATAATGTATGTACACATTGAAAGTAAAAGAAAACCAAAAAGAATTTGAAAAAAATAAAATAAGTCTATAAAATTCATAGACAAAACACCTATGCTATCTCTCTATAAATAAGAAGGACCTTATTCTTTTATTCTTTTATATTTTATTAATAATGTATACATTATACATAATTCATTAAAAATGTAAATCCAAAATAAAAATCAATAAAATACATTAAATAAATTAAGTATACAAAATACATAGATAGAATACCTATAAGGATACCTACATATACCTATACCGATTTATTTGAAAATGGAAATAAACTCATAAAAATTAAATAAAAATACCTTTGTACTCACAAAAATAAATTATAAATCTATAAAATAAGCCAATAAAATAATAAAATAAAAGAAAACAAATAAAAAAAATTAAAAGATACAAAATACATGTAAATATATACATATACACATTATTCAAATAAAACTATAATAAAACACTTCAAAAAATTCAATAAAAATCATAAATAAATAATAGATGAAATAATACACATTTTTTATTTTTTGAGAAAAAAATAATAAAATCGTTTACTATGTCAAATAAATCAATTTCTAATAAGATGCCTTATTTTGGCGTTTAGCGGCCGACGTGGACCAATGGGGCGCCAGCCCTCGTTGATCGCCTGGTCAACTGTCCCATCCAAGCTCTAGCGCGTCTAAACCGTCTTTTCCCCGATTTTCATCCCTTTTTTACCGCCATCTCGTCCATCGATCGAGCTCGCTTCCTTCACAAGAATTGATCTCTGATCATCCATGATGCCCGCCAAACTCTTAGATCAATCAGATACTCATTGGATTAAGAAATAATCACCGGTCAATAAGGCCCCCTGCCAATGTTTATAAATAAGTAGCTCCGCCTCCTTCCTCGAATTTGGCCAATTTTAATCCAACCTTAAGCCTCGATTTCATTCCTGGTATGTTCCTCGTGACAGGGGGAGTGCGCTAGTGCCTCGAATCGGCCGGAGGAAGGGTAGTTTTGTCGCGGCGGAGCTCCGACGTCCGCCCTACTCCCTGGTCCCCCCAGGTATAAGAGCTGTCCTTTTCATGCTTTTTAGTTAGGTTCTAATGTTAGTTTTTAATTCCCGTTGTTAGATTAGTCTTTAGTTAATCCCTGTAGTTTAAAATCCCAAATTCGAAGTTCGCCAGAGCTCCGCTCCAGCGACTTCTTCACTGTGAAATCAACGGTCTCCGACCGCCACGTACACCCCATTTCAATCCCCATCGCATTCTCCATCTATCCATCACCTTTGACCAACCGAGGACCTCTGGTCTTCGCGAATCGGGGCTCCACCTCCGCCGTTCGTCGGAGCCCCTCCGCCCCCTCCATTTTGCAGCAAAGCTTCAAAACCCTGGGTCGAGGAGGTAGCCCTCTTGCCCCCGGTTCTTCCTCTGCAGGTCAAACGAAGAATAGAGCCCATCTGGGCTCGAATCGAACCAGGAAGAGGTTCCTGGAGGTCCCCTACTTCTCCGACCTCGTCCGAGCGACTCGGACCTCCAGGAGCCATGATGGGACCTTCAGGAGATGCGGAAGGTCACCAGCTACGAGCAGAGTCAGAGGCGAGGGAGATGCCCGGAGGAGATGATGCTGCACGATCGAAGCTCGCCGGAGGCGAGCTTCTTCCTTGTTCCTCCAAGCACCTCCAGCACCGTCAGATCAAAGGAGTCAGCCCAGGTCGAACCAGAGCCGTCAGATGAAGCGCCGCATCGACCGTCCGATCAGCAAGGCTGATCTAATCTCCGCCGTCATCTGCGAATCATCATCGACCGACAGGAGCACGACGTGTGGCAAGTGGAAGCTGTCCAACCGTCGGATCGCACGCTTATTAGGGGTAAATTTCACACCTAACCCCCCACTTTTTGTATTTATAGTTTAATACCCAAAATAAAGGATTAAGTTGTAAATAAGTTGTATAAATTGCAGAAGGACCCTTAATGTTTTTATATTTGCGTTTTAGTCCCTCCACGCCTCACGTGCAGCACCCACGTGAGGCGCGCGATATTTGCATTTAAACCCCGCCGGGTTTTTGTAATTGTAAAATGACCCTGAAAAAAAGTACACGTTCATTTTTATTGTGATTTTTGCATGTATGCCCCTGAGAGATATCTTAATTGCAAAAATACCCCTGCTAGGCCATTTATTTTTGTATACTTTGTCTATTTATTTTGTGCTTCATATTCCTTTGAAAAATTTTGCAAAAATAGACATAGGCTCCTGTTAGTGTATCCTTGCACGCTATATTTTTAGTTTGTAATTTTATTGCATTTTTGTATTTATTAAAATTCAAAAACATGCATTTTATTTACTGTCTAGCGTATAAAATACCAAAAAAATATTAAAACACATCGAAAAATCCCAAAAAATTAGCTATGGTGTGTTTTGACCTATTTCAGTGTCAGTCCAAAAATCCCTAAAAATCTCAAAAGGAAAACCTTAAAAATTCAAAAATACCCAAAAACTTCAAAAAAATATATAAAATCAAAGAAAATTCATAAAAATATGAACTCAGTCCCTATTTCTGCTATATTTTATTATCTTTATTAGAAAAATAGTGTGGAAAAATTTTGAGGCTGTTTGCTATTTTTAATTCCTATTTTTCTTACAGCCAGACCCTATTCCACTGTTTGCTCTCATTTTGCTATTTAAAAATACTATAAATGCTTTGACAAATGCCCAAAAATCACAAAAATAGTAAAAAATCATGAAAATCCCAAAAAGATTTCATTCCTGAATTTTTGACTATTTTTTTAGTATTTTTTTAAATATTATAGCACCCCTATATATATATATATGTCCCCCTATTCTAAAAAAATAAAAAAAATAAAAAAATATATATCTATATATCCATATATACATATCTATATATTTATTAATATACAAAATCCTAAAATTAAAAAAAAGAGATATATTATTATTATTTATATATATATATATATATATCATGCATGCATTATAAGCTATATTCTCACTCTCTATGAGTATACCCATATTTATATATTTATATTCTATAAATTATATATATATATTACCTAATTATATTATAAAAAAAGATAAAAAATAAAAAAAAGAAATATTAAAAAAAACCCACAAAAAAATAGGTTAACACAAGGATGACTCTGTGGTACATATAGGCTATTGCATTTTGTATTGCTCTTTGTGGTTCGACCTCTACATGCTTGTTCCCTATACATTTTATGGTATAGTAATAAATATTAATTCACATTTTTGGACTTAATTGTTTAATTCTTTTGTTGTGGGTTGATTCCTGATTAACCAATGTTTTGTGAGCGGTCGCCTCAGCGACACTTTAGACCTATTATTTAATGGTGACCCTCGCTAAATGTGCGGTTATCAGATGGCGCCGTTGTCGGGGAGCAATGAGCATAGCCTAATTTCTTTTGTCATTCTTGTGTATATTTTTGATTCATCATTGATTTTGTGAGCAGCTATTCCTATTGTCATTAATCATCATGCTTCATTGATTCATTTATTGTGATTATTTTATCTGCTCTATTTGATTGATTGAGCTATTCTAATGCAATCTTTTTGTAACTTTGATGTGAGGGCCCGCCACGCGAGGATGGCTTCTTAGGAGGCCAAGGCAACCGAGCTTGGAGGAGGATGGTCTTCTCTTCTCATGACCATCTGGAGAGAGTATCAAGGAAGCAAATAGAGGTGGATTAGATAGGTGTAGATATTTAGGATTATTTTGTAATTTATGGTGAGAGAGAGAAAATTTTGGCATGTATCTAAACAGGACTCTACTCTTCACAATGAGGTCCAGTGCCCGGGTGATTGTTCACCTGGGGGCCTCATCGCGGCTTTTCGAGTTTTCATCGCCTTCTTTTCTTTGTTTTCCGAAGTTTTGAGCTTTCCGCCTTTCTTTTACTTTGTTTTGTGTGCTTGGAGCCCCTAGATATAGGTTGCTTGACTCGGTAGCTAGGTCCACACATTAATAAGAATGCATGTTCCTATAGTCTACTTCGTATGGATCTAGTCAAATTTAAACAAGCCGCTCATTTGTCTCTTAGCCCTTGTACCGCAGCGAGCCCTGTAAAGCGCTTTCTCCTACCCTCAAGTGTGTTGAGCAGAGGAGGGGTGAGCCAAGACCAGACCCTTTGGGCTAGAGATGAATGAACGACTTATGGTTCTTCACGTTAATAGCAACTAATGTTTAGGGCGATTTTGTGCCTTGCATACCGACATAGGTCTAAAAATTCTGTTTTGCATACCACATGGAGAGAGCTGGGATGCACTGTAAGTCTTCTAACTCAGCATGCATCATTCGGTTCAATGGTGAGATTTCCATCATGGAACCACTTGCACGGCTTTTCCGCTATCTCCCTCTGATTGTGAGCACCTAGGACTTAAATGAAAATCTACAAAAAAACGTTAAGCGCTGGTATGAAACAGACTTAAAAAAAGTGAAAACCCAAAAATTAAAACAAGGGGACTGCTAAATAAACTTTGACCTTAATTAAAATCTGTAATGGACTATCATTGTACCGGGTTCATAAAGCCCTCATTGTTTTCAGGTATCTTTGAGGGGGACCAAAACCCTACTCCCTTGAGCGAGTGCGACCCCCTAAGGATTAAAGCCAAAAACCCAGTCTGCAACTGCCTTGTGTATCGCCTGGATTTCCGAAGTAACGGCGCTTCTATCGTACGTAGGCGAGTAGGACTTGGTCACCAATGGTGACTCTCTTTTGTGAGAGCATCGACCCTGTCCGAAGTATTGAGCATAGGCCACGCCTTCACGGGGGTGTTTGTCTCATCGTCCTGCGTCCGAGTAGGTTCTTGCACGCTCACGGGTGATTCCGTTGCGAGCGAGAACCGAAGTATTGGTTTCGCCTATCGGCTTCCTCTCTCTTTTCTTTGGCTGAGTAGGGATCCAAGAAGGGTTACAAGGACTCCAAAAAGTACAGACTACAGGTTACACAGGAGGAGGACAAGTACGGGATACTCTTCTGGCAGTACTCTCTCTCCTATAGGGTAGCGTACTAAGGACTTATTATAAGATACGCCTGAAAAATCACAACTCTAAAAATGAAAAGATAATAAATAGCCGAGCTTTCACGGCTTCACATGGCGTGAGTTGGTGAACCCGATTTTATATTGTGTTTGTATGGATCTAGATTAAGGTTCAAAGATCAAGTCCCGCGCACTTGCGCACATTTTGTTTCTCCCTTTGACCACCCCGCTCAACCGAGCCTCTCTACTGTTTTACACTCCTTTTATTCCTCGTTGACCATCGTATCTTTCATCCAACATCCAATCTTATCTTGTACTTAGCGAAGTTGATCCATGGATGGTTTCCGTCGGGACCATGCCGACACCCACATCGATTCCATGGACTCAGCTCCGCCAATAAGTTCGATGCGATTCCCGAGAACCCGATCCGGACTTTGCGGATCGATCTCCAGACTCCTCGTTTTCTATCTTTCTCTTGGCCACCCAATAAACTGGGATCACTTTTATCTCACTTCCGCCGTTGTGAATGGAAGTCGATTACAGTCTACATCCTTTTCCATTCACAACATGCTGGGGTTGATCTGAATTCCAGCTTCATCACGGCAGCTGAACATTAATTGCAAGCGGTCTGATCAGGACTATCTCCTTATGCAGATAGAAGACAGTGCGAGCCCTGGAGACTACTTCGGAGTTCATCTCGTCCGACTCAGACCCTGACATGGCTCCTGGAGGAAAGGGCAAGGGTCAGCAGCCACCTCAACCAGAGGGATAGGTGCCAGATCAGAACCAAGTCAATGCACAGTTACTGGCATCTATCTAGGCCATCCAGCAGCAGCTGACCGAGCAGGCCCTCACACAGACAACCTTCCAGGACATGTTGAATGATATGATGAACCGTGACGATGGAGGAGGAGGCAGAGGCAGAGGAGGCAGGGGAGGAGGAGGTGGAGGTGGAGGTGGTGGTCCTCCTGATGATGACCTTGAATTACCACCACCAAAGCCAACACTTAAAGAAACATACAATCCGGGAGACAGCCAGATGACCGAGTGGATCCTCATTCCACCGGTACACGCTCACTTCGAGCTGAAGCCCCAATTCATTGCTCTTCTCCCTGCCTTTCACGGAAACACAAATGAGGAGCCGTACATTCACCTGCATCAATTCTCCCACATCTACCGTACTACTCACTATCCCAATGTCCCTCTGGACATTGTCAAGATGATGGAATTCCCATTTAGCTTACAGGACAAGGCCCTGTATTGGGTCAATCATTTGGGAAAGGTCGTGACGACCTGGGAGGAGTTGAAGTCCGCCTTCCTGCACAAGTATTACCCTCTCGGTTGGCTCAACTAGATGCGAGCCCGTATCAGTAATTTCTCCCAAGGAGCCCATGAGTCAGTACACGAAGCTTGGGAGAGATTTACTGACCTGCAGGAGAAATGTCCCCACCATGAGATCCCTAAGACCAGCTTCGTCCAGCATTTCTTTGGGGGACTGAACATTGAAAGCCAAAGGCTTGTGGACGCAGCATGTGGGGGCTCACACTTTAACAAGGATGAAGATGTAGTCTGGCAGATATTTGAAGAAATGGCTGAAGGAGAGGCCGCCCTCTCTTCATCCAAGGAGTATCAGAAGCAGCCCCAGATCCTCCAGAAGCAAGTGCACATGGCTGCATCCAAGGAAGCAGAGAGAGATGAGAGCTCCAACCTCAGCATCATCGGGGGCCATCTCTCTAAGGTAGATATCATTGAGAAGCGATCACAAGACCTCGAGAAACTCGCTGTGATCGAGAAGAGGACCCAGAACTTGGACAAGCTAGATCAGATCAACAAGTACCTTGAACTGTTGGTCGGCACTATCAACTCTGTTCAGTCGGCGACACCATCGGAAGCTCCCACTGAGAAGAAGGACAAGCAGCAACCGCAGCATCAGCCTCAGCCGAGCCAGCAGCCACCGGCAATCCAGCACGTGTACTACATGCAGGCACCCGACTAGGGCCCTCCGCAGCAGCAGATGGTCGTGTACCAACCAGAGTTTCTTTCTGTACCTGATCCAGTCTTCCCTCCACCACCCCTGATTCAAGAAGTGAATGGGGTATGGACTAATGATGCATAGCCGACCCGTCCTCAGGGACAACCCCAGGGTCAGCCATTCGCCAATCTGCAGTACCACCAACCTCAGGGTGGTCGTTTTGGGCAAGTCTCTCAGCCTCACCAACAGCACCAGCAGCCTCCCCAGTTTGCACAGCAATGGAGGCAGAATTTTCCATATCAGCAGCAGCCGCAGTACCGTCACCCACAACCGTATCACCAGTACGCGGCTGCCCCCTCTCAGCAATACCAGCAGTATCCTCCTCCCTCATACCAACAACTTCAACTTCCTGCACCACCTCAGAACCACCAGCAACAACCTCCACATCCATCCAACCCACAGCAGCGTGGTCTGCACGCGGAATCTTCTGAAGTGCCCCCTGCAAATCCCACTATGGATTGTCTGGCCCAGCTTGTTAAAGGGCTTGCGGATATGACCAAGCGGCTTGACGACCTGACTGCCACCAGAACCACCATTCCGGCCCAGGTCGAAGCCAACCCCAATAATTTCAAGAAGAAAGAGCAGGTAGAATGTGATGTCCAGTCCGTGTCTGATAATGATATTACTGTTTATTCTAATGCTGTTACTCTCAGGAGCGGTAGGGCCTTGCCTCCGCCTGCTACCAGAAGCGGGGTGAATAAAACAGGTGGATCGCCATCTTCCGCATCAGCCGTGCCAGCTCCAGGGGCGGGTGAGGAGGAAGAAGAAGGAGAAGCCAGTCCAGCCGTCGTGCCATGTCACCAGCAGCCTCAGCAGAAAATACAAAAAAATCAGCAAAAGCAAAAACACCAAAAAGAAGCTTGTAGCCGACGCGATCCCGCGCCAGCATTGGAGGAGCCGCGAGCAGCAGCCGATCCCTCACCAGCCGATGGAGCAGACGCTACCCTTTTTGATCGCCCAACAGCACCAGCATGCCAAGATTCAACTTGTAGTCCTTTTTGTAGTTCGGATGTACAACATTCTGTGGGCGATGATTTTGATGTAAATAAGAACTCTGATTTTCCTGCTAGTAATGTACATATTCCTTTCCCTCATGCAATACAAAAATCCAAAAAAATTGCAAAACGAAAAAAGGCATTATCTGATCCAGGTGTTGTGGACATTTTAGATAAATTGACTGTTAAGATTCCCTTATTAAAGGCCGTGGAATACATGCCAGCTGTGAAGAAAGGACTGAAAGAGGCATGTACGAATAGGCGTCGCTCAGCGCAAGAAAACAGACGCCAACAAGTTGAGAGGCATGTCCTCACCTTGGCCACAGTAGCAGCTATCAGCAATCTCCCCCAAAAGAAGCAAGACACAGGAGCGCCTCTGATCAGTTGTGAGATTTTTGACCAGGTCTTCGAGCACACTCTTCTTGATAGTGGTTCTTCCATCAACCTTCTGCCCTCGTCCATAATGCAAGAATTCGGGTTGGGACCGCTCAAGCAGACACGCATGATCCTTCAGTTCGCTGACCGATCCGTCAAGCGGCCCCGAGGTTTTTTGGAAGATGTGGTAGTTAAGGTGTAGGAAATGAAATTCCCAGCTGACTTTGTAGTCCTTGATATTGACTCGCCTGCACCCCTGCTCCAGACCCCTATCATCCTTGGCAGACCATTCCTGCTACTTCAGGTGCCGTGGTTGATTACGGGTCTAGGAAGATCACTTTCAGCCCAATCAACATGAACAAAGAGCAGAATGCCACAACTGATGAGAGCCAGGCGGCACCAGAAGTAGACTGTGATTTTATTACAGAGATCAGAGACTCAGCTTTATCATTGGATGATTCATGGACCCGAGAAATCCTCACTCTTGAGGAGGACTTGGAAAGCGCAGTCAGCATATGCTCCGACGATTCTTGGGAGACAGATTCTCAGATGCAGGCGCATCTTCTTGAGCATTCACTCCAGACCGAACTTGATCAGCTTAGCGCAGAACCGTTCGGTGCATCACCGAGATCTCAACAGGATGATGAGGATGGTAAGTATCGCAAGGAAGTACATCCCACCACCAGCATGGTATCTGAAGTGACAGATAAAGTGGACAGATCAAAACCAGAACTCAAGCCACTTCCTGCAGGCCTGAAGTATGCTTTCCTTGCGGGTGAAGAACAAATGTATCCGGTCATCATCAGCAACAGGCTGAATCCGGATCAGAAATCTCATCTTCTCGAGGTTCTAGAAAAGAACCGCAAGGCACTTGGTTGGAGCGTATCAGACCTCCGAGGGATAAATCCAGCCTTGTGTTCACACCACATCTATCTAGAAGAA
This sequence comes from Ottelia alismoides, assembly GCA_037367405.1. NCBI lineage: Eukaryota > Viridiplantae > Streptophyta > Magnoliopsida > Alismatales > Hydrocharitaceae > Ottelia > Ottelia alismoides. The sequence goes on from JAZKJV010011632.1 coordinate 170,121, forward strand.
GATGCCAAGCCGTCCCGCGAATTCCAACGAAGGCTGAACCCTAACCTTCGGGACGTCGTAATGAAGGAGATAATGAAATGGTGTGATGCAGGCTTCATCTATCCCATCTCCGACTCGAAATGGGTAAGCCCACTGCATGTAGTTCCAAAGAAATCCGGGCTTACCGTGGTTACAAATGATAAAGGAGAGGAGATTTCTACTCGGGTACCAACATCCTGGCGAGTGTGCGTTGACTACCGCCGTCTTAATGCAGCAACGAAGAAGGACCACTTTCCCTTGCCATTCATTGATCAGGTTTTGGAAAGATTAGCAGGCAAGGAGTTCTTCTGCTTTCTGGATGGGTACTCCGGGTACAACCAAGTGGCGATCGCTCCTGAAGATCAAGAGAAGACTACCTTCACTTGCCCGTTCGACACCTACGCCTTCAAAAGAATGCCCTTTGGATTATGCAATGCACCTGCAACATTCCAAAGATGTATGTTAGCTGTCTTCGCCGAGATGGTAGGCAGTTTTCTCGAGGTGTTCATGGACAACTTCTCTGTCTATGGTGATAGTTTCGATTCTTGTCTTGAGCACTTGGACAGAGTGCTTCAGAAGTGCCGAGAAGTCAATCTAGTACTTTCATGGGAAAAGAGCCACTTTATGGTCACAGAAGGTATTGTGCTGGGCCACGTCGTTTCCAAACGTGGCATGGAAGTCGACCAGGCAAAGGTGGATGTCATTTCAAATCTTCAACCACCTCAGTCAGTGAAGAATGTGAGGTCATTCCTGGGGCATGTGGGATTCTACAGGCGATTCATCACGGATTTCAGCCGCATCGCCCGACCTCTGACAGAACTTTTGTGCAAGGAGACTGAGTTTATTGTTGATCAGTCGGTTCTCCTCGCCTTCAATCAATTGAAGGAGCTTATCACTCAGGCTCCAATCTTACAGCCGCCCGACTGGACTCTTCCTTTTGAAGTAATGACCGATGCGTCAGACTTTGCAGTCAGAGCTGTTCTTGGGCAGAGAAAAGACAAAGCACCCTATGCCATTCACTATACCAGCAGAACATTAAACGAAGCACAGAGAAATTATACAGTGATAGAAAAAGAATTGCTGGCTGTTGCTTTCGCCTTAGAGAAGTTCAGATCCTATTTGTTGGGATCAAAAGTCACAATTTTTATAGACCACTCTGCTATCCGTTACCTACAACAGAAGAAGGATGCCAAGCCAAGACTGATTCATTGGATCCTTCTCCTCCAGGAATTCGATTTGGAAATAAAGGACAAGCCTGGAGTTCAGAATGTGGTAGCAGATCATCTCTCCAGGATAGAGCAGCATGAACCCCCTCTGAGCAATGCACCTATCACAGAAACCTTCCCTGACGAAGCCATCTTAGCAGTGGATTCTCTTCCTTGGTATGCTGATATAGTCAATTACCTTGCCTCTGGGGTAATACCTTCGGATTGGACGAAGAACCAAAAGAACAAATTCATGTCGACCATCCGCTTCTACCAATGGGAAGACCCTCTTTTATTCATAGAAGGAGCAGATTGTATTTGGCGCAGGTGCATCCCTCAGACGGAGCAGTCTAGTGTCCTCGAGCATTGTCACTCGCTCGAATCTGGTGGACACCACTCTGGAGATCGGACGACAACCAAAGTACTTCAGTGTGGCTTCTGGTGGCCCACTTTATTCAAGGATGCAGCTGACTTGGTTAAGCGATGTACTGACTGTCAGAGAATGAAAGGTACACTTACTGCCAAAGATTCAATGCCCATGAAAATCATTCAGATAGCAGACGTTTTCAATGCATGGGGCATTGACTTCATGGGACCTTTCCCTAACAGTCAAGGTTTCAAGCACATCCTTCTCGCCGTCGATTACGTGAGTCGTTGGGTTGAAGCTATCCCCGCTCGAGCCGTCGACAGCCGAACAGTATGCCAGTTTCTGAAGAAGAACATCATTTCGCGGTTCGGGATACCGAAAATCCTCATCTCAGACGGGGGTAGCCACTTCATTAACAAAGAGGTCAAGAAGTTAACGAAGGAGTACGGCATCGACCATCGTGTCGCATCTCCTTATCATCCTCAGACCAATGGCATGGCGGAGTTATCAAACAGAGAAATCAAGACTATCCTGCAGAAACTTGTTAGGCCAAACAGAAAGGACTGGTCTCAACTCTTGGACTCGGTCCTATGGGCTTACCGAACAGCCTACAAGTCTCCCTTGGGCATGTCGCCCTATCGTCTTGTATATGGAAAGCCGTGCCCATCTTCCTGTGGAATTAATTCACAAGTCTTTATGGGCAATCAACAGTTGTAATTTGGACTCACGCAAAAGTGGTTAGAAGAGGAAAGATGATCTAAACATGCTCTTGGAATTCCGAGACTATGCATACGATAACACCTTGATGTACAAGGAGAAGGTGAAACGCTGGCATGACTAGCACATCAGACGAAAGACCTTTGACGTTGGATAGAAAGTGTGGTTATTTTATGCAAAGTTGTGGATATTTCCAGGCAAATTAAAGAGTAAGTGGACAGGGCCATTTCGAGTTTGTGAAGTGCGTGACAATGGAAGCATTGCTATATCAGAATTGTCCCCTGACGCACAACCCTTCGTCGTCAACGGCCAACTCCTGAAGCCTTACTTAGAACCAGATGCATTCTTGGCCGTTGTTGACTCAATCCAGCTCGTACAACATGATGACACTTCCACAACCGCTGCAGCATCAGAAGATTCAGATAATGTACTCCAAGAACTATTTATCTGATTTTCTTCTTTGTTTTTCTTCTTCTCTTCTTTTCCTTTTCTATTTTCTCCGTGTATCTAAAAGGTGCCGCCCTTGTAGACAGTTTTCTATACTTAGGACGTACTTGGTCCTAAGTATAGTGGGAGGTGCACCCCGAGTTTTTCATTTCATTCCGATCCTCTCCATTGTCTCTTCTTCTTGTCTATACTTAGGAGTATCTTACCCTAAGTATAGGGGGAGATAAATTGAGTACGATCTGTGTATCCCCACCCTTGACCCTCCCTGCTTTTTGTACAGTCTACTATACTTAGGATTACTTGATCCTAAGTATAGGGGGGACGGTCAACTTCTCATTCATTCATTTCATTCATATTTATTCTTTAGACTTGTCTATACTCAGTACGAGTTATGTCTCTGCTTTTCTCTTCGATCTATGAGGACATAGCTCAAGCTAAGTATAGGGGGGTCGTATATACCATGTATATACTATAAGCCATAACTCATACTGAAAAATAAAACATCAATTCAATCTAAAAAACAATTAGTAACTCTATAATAATAAAAGATGATTGTGAGCTCCTCAGGCTCTTTGTACTTATACTGATTATTAAGTCAGGAAAAATATTTCGTGAAAGAAAGTTTCTTTGAAAAACCTTGTGAAAATTGTTTGAAAATAGTGTGTACAAGTATTCAACTTTTGAAAAATCAGTTTTGTGTGTAAAATTTATTTTCTTTGCGTGAAATCAAAATGTGTGAAAATCAGTGTGCAAATGATTGTAAAAACTTGATTGTCAAAAATTGTTTTGAAAAACCTATCTATGCTGTGGAAAACCTTTGTAAAACCATTTTCAAATACGTGTACATGTTTGCAAAAATTATTTTAGACTAAAGTTTCAAAGCTCTTGTGAAAATGAATCTTGAATAAGTCTGAGGAGTCTGCACAAAAATCTCTTATACAAAAATAAGCATAATCCCAAATAAAGCTTATAAGAGCCAAAACCATATTATACATCAAATACAGTTTTCTTCTTTTGTATATACAGATTAATAAATCAGGCTAGATACCTATACAGTATAATTTGAAAAATAGTGTGACCAGTTTTGAAAAATTTGATGTGAAAAGATTTCAACTTGTGTAAAATTGTTTGGATTGCAAAACTTTTCTTTGTGTGAAAGAAAGGATTTGAAAAGCCTATGTGCAAATGTTTGAAAATTGCTTGTAAAAACTATTGTGAAAAAATGTACATATAGTGTGAAAAACCTTTGCAAAAATAGTCTTCAAATGTGTGTAAATGATTGCAAAAATTATCATGAACTATAGTCTGCAAAAATTATTTTCAAAACTAGAGCTGAAGCATAAAGAGCATTAATACAGAGACTTGTAAATCAGAAATAAAATGCATAAAATTCTTTCGGTACGCCAATAAAACCTGTAAAGTCTTTGAAAATCCATACAGTTTGTAAATAAAGCGGTACGCCCGTGTAAATAATTGTATGTACCTTTTTGTATGTATAAAGTTTTTATTTGCAAAAATTTCTTTGTGTAAAAATATTCTTTGATTCTTTTAAATTCTTTGTGAAAAAATTGCATCATTCATTGTGCATAGCATAAGCATACCATTCATATTCTTTTTGAGTGAGCTTGATGATTGAATCAGTCTAATAAAGTCTCAAATTGGAGCTCGGTTAGACCTTACCGCACCTAACTGCACTGGAACCTTACGGGAACTAGGTTTAAGGTACTTCAGGTCTATGCAGACTTAATTCATTGAGCAATCAGGGCTGGGTTCAAGTCACCTCAGTGGACTAACTAGAACTTTTCGAGACACACGTACGACTCTTGCCGACCGTGACCTAACTTGGACACTTGCACCTTTCACTTGGTTCAACTCAGTTGGAGTGGTGAGGGGGTTGGATTTGCCAGTCTGAGACGCACACGGGTGGAAACATTCGTCCTCGTCTAGGGAGGGAAGTGCACCCCAACCTGGTTCAATAGCCATGAAGTCTAAAGACAGGAGATTGTGGGTTGCGATAAAGCTTCAAAAGAGGGATAGTCTATTGGCTCAAGAGGAAAAACTCCTTATGTAAATGCTGCTGTGAATAGTTTTTTGAAAAAAAAATGGTCAGGCCTATACAAAAATAAAATGCCTGCAAAGTATGTACAAAGTCAATAAGCGAGCTTGAGTTCCAAAGTCAAAATGTGAGCCTGCAGCTGGATGACTTGACTACACTGGTCTTTGCATCCCGGGATAGGTAGCTACACTGGCTACCGTCCATTCTTCTCTTCACCCCCTCCTATTGAGCTGGTTGCCACTTGAACTTAAAGGGAATACCTGCTCCTAAGGGAAAGAGGCTGTTGGATTTGGGGAATCATTGGGTTGTCATTCTGGAGAAGTCAGTTCTTTTTATCATTTCAGTTGGGGAGAGCCGCTATCACTTACACTGTACAAGTCAGCTTCATAGTTATAAGGGTTTGCGGTATGATGTAGACTGGTTCTGACCAGGCTATTGAGGTGGGTTGAACCGAGGTTCTGTGACTATCGAAGGCTGTTGTATTTTAGAGCTGGTTCCCGGCTAGGTTCCACACACATCTACACCCAAGGTCTGACAGGAGCTCCAAATTCAGATTTTGTAAAGACATGCATTGCACTGAAAGCACCCCTATTCCACTCTATCCTTTCTTTAATTCTCCTTTTTCTTTTCTTTATTCTTTTTGTACTTATTGCATAAGTGTTGCTAGGGACTAGCAAAGGCAAGTATAGGGGGGTGATGAATCTCCATTTCATCACCTTTATTCTATCATTTTGGCCTCAAAAACCCCAGCAAATGCATGTAAATAGCATCAAATTGTACATAATAGCATTCATGATTCATTGTATTAATTATACATTAAATACTATGTTTAATGCCAAAATTATAGAATAAAGAGAAGAAAAGAAAAAAGGAATAAATATTGAAGATATTTTAGGACCCAAACCCCGAGACCAATGCCAGCATGGAATTGGTCGACAAGGAATAAAGTAGGGGGAGATAAGGGCCAGTATACAATAAATACCTCAGTTATTAATTCATTTATTTATGCATTTTTGACACCTATTATTGTACATAATTATTTATTCATTAAATAAAGAAACTTTGTACATAAAAGTTGTAGATAATAATGTAAATAAAATTACAAAATTGAGTTTGTGTAAAACAATACTCAGAGTACATTCTATACACAGAATAAAAAGCCAAAATCTCAACTTCACAGACCCATATCTTGCACATAAAAACTCCAAATCACCCAAACTCACCTTTAATTGTATATAGCTTTCCATGAACTATTTAATAAAATTGGTTTCATAATTTTTGGAGTCCATATGCGAAAGTTAGGTTTTTGGCCCTCCTTGTATATAGTATTGATTAAAATATTCCATATAATTCATTATTCATTATTGTAACAAAGTTATATTTTTAGACTTTGTAAATAATGTATATAATGCATGTACACATTGAAAGTAAAAGAAAACCAAAAAGAATTTGAAAAAAATAAAATAAGTCTATAAAATTCATAGACAAAACACCTATGCTATCTTCTATAAATAAGAAGGACCTTATTCTTTTATTCTTTCATATTTTATAATAATGTATACATTATACATAATTCATTAAAAATGTAAATCCAAAATAAAAATCAATAAAATACATTAAATAAATTAAGTATACAAAATACATAGGTAGAATACCTATAAGGGATACCTACATATACCTATACCTATTTATTAAAAATGGAAATAAACTCATAAAAATTAAATAAAAATACCTTTGTACTCACAAAAATAAATTATAAATCTATAAAATAAGCCAATAAAATAATAAATAAAATAAAAAAATAAAAAAATTAAAAGATATAAAATACATGTAAATACATACATATACACATTATTCAAATAAAACTATAATAAAACACTTCAAAAAATTCAATAAAAATCATAAATAAATACTAGATTAAATAATACACATTTTTTATTTTTTGAGAAAAAAATAATAAAATCGTTTACTATATCAAATAAATCAATTTCTAATAAGATGCCTTATTTTGGCGTTTAGCGGCCGACGTGGACCAATGGGGCGCCAGCCCTCGTTGACCGCCTGGTCAACTGTCCCATCCAAGCTCTGGCGCATCTGAACCGTCTTTTCCCCGATTTTCATCCCTTTTTTACGGCCATCTCGTCCATCGATCGAACTCGCTTCCTTCACAAGATTTGATCTCTGATCATCCATAATGCCCGCCAAACTCTTAGATCAATCAGATACTCATTGGATTAAGAAATAATCGCCGGTTACCCCCTGCCAATGTTTATAAATAAGTAGCTCCGCCTCCTTCCTCGAATTTGGCCAATTTTAATCCAACCTTAAACCTCGATTTCATTCCTGGTACGTTCCTCGTGACAGGGGGAGTGCGCCAGTGCCTCGAATCGGCTGGAGGAAGGGTAGTTTTGTCGCAACGGAGCTCCGGCGTCTGCCCTGCTCCCTGGTGGCCCCCAAGTATAAGAGCTGTCCTTTTCATGCTTTTTAGTTAGGTTCTAATGTTAGTTTTTAATTCCCGTTGTTAGATTAGTCTTTAGTTAATCCCTGTAGCTTAAAATCCCAAATTCGAAGTTCACCGGAGCTCCGCTCCGGTGACTTCTTCACTGTGAAATCAACGGTCTCCGACCGCCACGTACACCCCATTTCAATCCCCATCGCATTCTCCATCTATCCATCGCCTTTGACCAACCGAGGACCTCTGGTCTTCGCGAATCGGGGCTCCACCTCCGCCGTTCGTCGGAGCCCCTCCGCCCCCCTCCATTTTGCGGCAAAGCTTCAAAACCCCGGGTCGAGGAGGTAGCCCTCTCGCCCCCGGTTCTTCCTCTGCAGGTCAAACGAAGAATAGAGCCCATCTGGGCTCGAATCGAACCAGGAAGAGGTTCCTGGAGGTCCCCTACTTCTCCGACCGCGTCCGAGCGACTCGGACCTCCAGGAGCCATGATGGGACCTTCAGGAGATGCGGAAGGTCGCCAGCTACGAGCAGAGCGCGTCAGAGGCGAGGGAGATGCCCGGAGGAGCCGATGCTGCACGATCGAAGCTCGCCGGAGGCGAGCTTCTTCCCGTTCCTCCAAGTACCTCCAACACCGTCAGATCAAAGGAGTCGGCCCAGGTCGAACCAGAGCCGTCAGATGAAGCGCCGCATCGACCGTCTGATCAGCGAGGCTGATCTAATCTCCGCCGTCATCTGCGAATCGTCATCGGCCGACAGGAGCACGACGCTTGGCAAGTGGAAGCTGTCCAACTGTCGGATCGCACGCTTATTAGGGGTAAATTTCACACCTAACCCCCCGCTTTTTGTATTTATAGTTTAATACCCAAAATAAAGGATTAAGTTGTAAATAAGTTGTATAAATTGCAGAAGGACCCTTAATTTTTTTATATTTGCGTTTTAGTCCCTCCGCGCCTCACGTGCAGCACCCACGTGAGGCGCGTGATATTTGCATTTAAACCCCGCCGGGTTTTTGTAACTGTAAAATGTCCCTGAAAATAAAAGTACACGTTCATTTTTATTGTGATTTTTGCATGTATGCCCCTGAGAGATATCTTAATTGCAAAAATACCCCTGCTAGGTCATTTATTTTTGTATGCTTTGTCTATTTATTTTGTGCTTCATATTCCTTTGAAAAATTTTGCAAAAATAGACATAGGCTCCTGTTAGTGTACCCTTACACGCTATATTTTTAGTTTGTAATTTTATTGCATTTTTGCATTTATTAAAATTCAAAAACATGCATTTTATTTACTGTATAGCGTATAAAATACCAAAAAAATATTAAAACACCTCGAAAAATCCCAAAAAAATTAGCTATGGTGTGTTTTGACCTATTTCAGTGTCATTCCAAAAATCCCTAAAAATCTCAAAAGGAAAACCTTAAAAATTCAAAAATACCCAAAAACTTCAAAAAATATATATAAAATCAAAGAAAAATCAGAAAAATATGAACTCAGTCCCTATTTCTGCTATATTTTATTATCTTTATTAGAAAAATAGTGTGGAAAAATTTTGAGGCTGTATGCTATTTTTAATTCCTATTTTCTTACAGCCAGACCCTATTCCACTGTTTGCTCTTATTTTGCTATTTAAAAATACTAAAAATGCTTTGAAAATGCCCAAAAATCACAAAAACAGTAAAATCATGAAAATCCCAAAAAGATTTCATTCTTGAATTTTTTGACTATTTTTTTAGTATTTTTATAAATATTATAGCACCCCTATATATATATGTCCCCCTATTCTAAAAAAATATATATATCTATGTATCCATATATATATATATTTATTAATATACAAAATCCTAAAATTAAAAAAAAAGAGATATATTATTATTATTGTTTATATATATATATATATATATATATATATAGGGGAAAAGGACTCTGCCTCGGGTGGTGCAGGGAGCACCCCGCACCCGCCTTCCCGACCGTGCGATCGCTTCCGCGATCGACGGTGCGCATTCTCCCACCCCTCATCCCCGCATCCCAACCCGACCCTCTCTCCGCATCCCCGCAGCTCCACCCGACCCTCTCTCCCGCATCCCCGCAGCCCCACCCGACCCTCTCTCCCGCATCCCCTCGCCCCACCCGACCCCCACTCGCATCCCTTGCCTCTCCCGCATCCCCTCGCCGCCCGCAGCCCTTCTCTCACACCCGCATCACCTCGCCGTCGCCTCTCCCGATCACATGCACCCCCTCGCCGTCCGGCGTGTGTGTGTGGGTTAATGAGGGATGCGGGCGGCGAGGGATATTACATCCTACCGTTGACGGATGGAACATTTTGACCCAGGCGTTCTCTCTAAATCCTATATATGTTTTTTTCTCAGCTTAGATTCCTTTCCAAAAACTATTTCAGATCCGAGTGCTTGAAAAGCTGCTGAAGAATGGAACGATAATGTTCAATGAGAAAGCAAAGCAAATGAAGATGCAATTTGAGTCCATTGGGATATAATCTGTCGAGAAAATGTATCGTCGAGAAGCAAAGACTCATACAATTGTATATGCCACAGTGAATTGATTGGTAAACAACGGAGGTTTCATGCATTGAGTCATGGAGATGCATTTTATCAAGCAAGTATAGTCCAAGACTGCTAACATTCAGTATTGTGGATCGTACAAGCATTACCTTGAGGACCACCTTAAACTTACATGGCAAAATATACAAACAAAAGCAGAGCAATATAATTCCCCGCAACAATAAACAGATGCAAAATATAGTTGATGTATGGATCTGTCCAAAGGAAGACAAGTTTAGATCTACCTCATTATGTTCTCTTTGTTCAGAAATGACCACCCAATAAAAATGATTTTCCCGTTACTTGTTAAAACTGTTTAGATCTCCATCAGATATTAAAAACAGATCATGATTTACGTAAGTAATATGTACCAATGTGAGAAATCATGTTTTAAAACACATTATTAACTCAAATAGACAATGGTGCTATTACAAAACCAATTAGATATGTAAACAACGTAGCATATAAGATTTGGCTTTCTCTTCTTTTGGGTTGACCAACTAATATTGAAATACCGATAACATCCACAACAGACTCCCTGTACAAATATCATTGGAAAAATGACAGAAATAAATCTCTTTATCCCATGATTGTAGTCAAAGAAAAATGATAAATAAAGACTGCATCTTATGTTGTTGACTAGAACATGTCACCTTGAAATAAATGTTGATGTCATTGCAACAAGTTTGGTTCGTAATTGAACCCTTAAAGATCCCTGGCACCTATTCGCGATGGGATCTCTGCTGCATAATAGAGGTGTTGTGACTGCGGAGAGCTGTTCGACCACAACCACGAAACTGTGCGTGCCTCGTGAATGAGATCGAGCAGCTCCCGTTATTACAAGTTACAACACTTTGTTGTACATCAGAGAATTCGAGTCCATCCGCAATACCTATCCAACACAACAAATTGCACCCATAGGAACCAATGTTATATCAGATCACCTGCATATTAGCATATTTGCTTTACACTATCATTAAACATGGACATGAGATAATTAGATGTGTATTAAAATCAGATCTTAAACCGGTTATACATTCTGGATCACGTGGATGCAGATTGACTCGTTGCACTCATATTAATACTAGAATCATTTATATGTAATCACCCATGACTGCCTGGACATGCATAAGCTGCTCTTTTCAGGCAGCATAACCCATTAAATAAAGCACTCTTGATTTATTCTTGCCAACATATTTTTCTTTATCACTTCCGTTCAATGTGAGTTTGGCGTGTTATCATCTGGTGTGTCGTGCGACCAATTTCAAACGAATAACTCCAATAGTGAGATTTGAACCTCTGCTCACGGGAGTAATCTCAGAAGGTCTCAGCCCTCGATGGAGAAACCCTCAACATGTTGCCTGCAAAAGCCAGATTTGACCTTGATGGCTTTAGAGGTGAGGAATGGGTGGCCGGGAAGAAGAGACGACTTGTTGATCGGAGGAAACCATGAGAAGATGGGGGCCGAGAGAAAAGACCGGCGGAGAGGGAGCATCCGACGAGATGGGTGGCGTAGATGGGAAAAAAGCAAAGTGCGGGAGGAGGAATCTATCAGGGAGAAGCGGTGAGAGTGGCATTGATTCCTGGGCCGATGGTGTGTGAGGGATGCGGGTGTGAGGGAGGGATGCGGACGGCGAGGGGATGCGTGTGATCGGGAGTGGCGGTGGCGAGGGGGATGCGGGTGTGAGAGAAGGGATGCGGGCGGCGAGGGGATGCGGGGTGTGCGGGAGAGGCGAGGGATGCGAGAGGGGGACGGGTGGGGCGAGGGGATGCGGGAGAGAGGGTCGGGTGGGGCTGCGTGGATGCGGGGTGGGGGAATGCGCACCGTCGATCGCGGATGCGATCCACGGTCGGGAAGGCAGGTGCAGGGTGCTCCCTGAGGGTCCTTTTCCCCGTATATATATCATGCATGTATTATAATCTATATTCCCACTCTCTATGAGTATACCTATATTTATATATTTATATTCTATAAAATTATATATATATATATACATATTACCTAATTATATTATAAAAAAAAGATAAAAAAATAAAAAAAAGAAATATTAGAAAAAACCCACAAAAAATAGGTTAACACAAGGATGACTCTGTGGTACATATAGGCTATTGCATTTTGTATTGCTCTTTGTGGTTCGACCTCTACATGCTTGTTCCCTATACATTTATGGTAGAGTAATAATATTAATTCACATTTTTGGACTTAATTGTTTAATTCTTTTGTTGTGGGTTGATTGCTGATTAACCAATGTTTTGTGAGCGGTCGCCTCAGCGGACACTTTAGACCTATTATTTAATGGTGACCCTCGCTAAATGTGCGGTTATCAAGGCTCTCTATCCAATGTGCTTCGGAAGCGACATGTGGACATGGATGGTGCCTATGATATAACGATGAAACTAAAAGAGATGTCTGGTGTGTGAACTGCAAACAACGTTACAACCTCGTAAAATAACTTATTCGTTACATGATGCAAGATTGGCCCCAGTTAGAGAAAATATGAATCAAAAGTTTGGTTACGCCTCTGAACTGGATATCCTTAAGGCATAGATGGATGTAGATATGTATTCCAACTTCATTCTGCTATCTCTGCCCAAGTATTTCAATAATTTGTGGTATCATACCACTTGAATAACTGAAGTTGACAAATGATGAGCTCATATCTTCATTAAAGTCTGCTAATGATTTCATGAAGAAGGATAATCATACTGGAAATGCAATGGGTGTATAGGTCAAGAGAAAGTGTGTTCGAAAGCGAGGGTCTTAGAAGGGTCCGTTCAAAAGAAGAAGAAGATAAAGAGTCAAGCCGTTGGCTCATTCCCTCAGGCTTCCACACTCAGGGCATCGAAGAAAGCCGATGTCTGTCACTACTGCAATAAGCCATGGAACTGGAAGCGTAACTATCCATATTACCTTAAAAATATTAAAAAAGGTAAAGCTCTGGTATGTATAAAATCTACTTTCAATATTGAAATCAATTTTCTCCTAGGATGAGCATGTAGTTGGGTTATAGATTTTCGTGCTTCTATTCATGAAAGCAATTTGGTGCATCTATTTCCGGAAACCAAAAAGCTTGATGAAGAGAAGATAGCAATTCAAAATCAAATGGGATCTGTTGCAACTATTGCAACAGCTGTCGTTAGGACGTGCATACTATCATTATCTAGTGGGAGAGTCTTATTACTTAGATAATGTCTCTATGTTCTGGATGTTATAAGGGACTTATTATCTGTATCTAAGTTAGTTAGAAATGGGTATTTATTCCTGTTCAGTGAGAAACTTATCATAAGTCGTTATGGTAAACATATTGCAGATGATTTTCTAACTCCTAGTGGACTCTTTGAATTACGCATTGATGAATCTATCATGATTGTTAGTACCACTAATAAATCCCTAAAATATATAAAGAGGATGGAAATCATTTAACCAAGATTTGGCATAAAAGGCTTGGTCAATTATCTATTGATATGGTCAATAGATTAGTAAATAGACAATAAGATTTTCTATAGGTCCAAAATTTACCGACCTATGAACATTGCATTTGAGGTAAAATGTGTTGTACATGCGAGCCCACGACGAGCCATTATGCAATAAATGTTCTTGCGAATATCATTCCCTAATCTGAAATGAAGAATAACTAATTTGCATAATAGGTCCCTTAGTACAGTTAGGGTTATGTACCGTGGCCATCTTGATGATCATACAACTGTTGATTCAATTATTGAATCATAGAGGCTGGTGCTTGGAAGAATATCCAAAGAGTTAGATTGAGGACTCATCAAGTACTGTCAAATGATTATTAAGAGAGGATCTCCAGCCGGAGTAAGAGATGGAAATCCATTCTCACTTGGCTGATATCTGACCGCCCTCTTGATGCACGTCCTTTGCATTGGAATAGAGATTCAGAGGTGTCAGATTAGTTAGAGAAAAAGAGTTGACTTAACGAGATCGAGATAACCAAAGACATATGTCGTATGCTGTCATGATATAGGCATGCATCCTTTGACCAGAGACAGACGTGTCACAATATGTCTGAGTATGTACATTTGGCAGACCAATAGGTTGATGACCTAACCAAGTTCTATACACCGACGTGCTGGTGTGCATGCAAGGGCATATGAGTAATACGATCTCTCAAAGGGATCATACATGTTCATTGCTGAACCGGAAGATATGAGCTCACTCATGAGATATGGGAAGAAACAAATTCCATGCACGGTCGTCTTGCTTTGGAAGCTTGATTGAATTTGCAGGTTTGATATATACTTTTGGAAAGTATATGATCAACACTTGGGTATGATATATGCTTTTGGAAAGTATATGATCGATACCAACTCCCAATAGTCAAATGAGAAATCTTAATGATAAAATCATGAAGGAGACAATCTAAAAAGAGTTCTAAAACTTCGGATTTTTTCTGGGTCTTATAGTATGTTGGATGTGCAGGTATTAGGAATGCCTGAGGGTGATGTGATCATAAACGATTGTATAACCATGACGCTTCCATTCCAATGGAGTGATGAAACATATCTGGATTTTAGTGACTCCTCTCATAGAGAATTAATCCAATCTTAGTCCAAATATTGGACATTGATCTGAATGTGATTCAAATGTAATGAGAAGATCAGATTTGCGGTCTTGATTTAATCAAGCATCTGTGGGAGGTCCACAAGATCTGGATTTGAGATGTAATCTCAATATCCAAGTCACTATACGTGGAACAATACAATCACCTGTCCTTATCTCCAAGTATCTGCGGAGAAAGCACATTATCCTTGAAAGAGTTCATGGATAATTTCATTGTTGATATATTTATCTGAGTATTGAGAAAAATGGATAATTGAATGTGATTTATTATCATGAATAAAATGAATTTGATCCATATTATAAGGAGAGTTATCTAAGATAATTAAATGTGATTTAATTATCAAAGATGTGAATAATGTGAATGTGATTCATATTATTTGGGCACATGAGAATTGATATCCAAAATGATTAAATGTGATTTAATTACCATGGATACGAATAATGTGGATAACACTCTCCATATTATTGAGGTAAATTACACATGTGATTTATAATATATTAAAGAGAACATATTATGACTTATATTAATTAATTAATTATTGATGTGAATTGGATTCACATTGGATGATTAATTGAAAATATAATTTACATTTTGTTTTGGGATGTGAATGTGATTCACATTTTTCTAATGGCATGATTGCAATGTTCACAAGATAATTATGAATTATTTTTGTGAAATAATTTACAACAAATGTTGTTGTAAATCTTGGAGATATAATGAGATAATGAGATCTCATGAGATTTTGAGGAGATAGACCCATTCCATCTCAAAGGAGTAGCCATCCCCCTCTTTTAGGAGATATGGTCAATCTTCTCATTATCTCTAGGACTAGTCAAGTGATTTAATTTTGAATTGATTTATCAATATATATTAATTTAAATTAAATCAATTGTTATTGTATTTTTTACAACAACATCATTGCTATTGAAAGAAACACAAATCAGTCTCATCCATTGATTGTGTGTTGTCCATGGATTAAGATCCATGGACTCCCAAAACTCTATATAAGAAGAGACACCCCTTGCTCTTCGTGGAACACATTTACGACAACAACATATGCTCTCCCCCTCTCTCTCTACATGCCAAATGCTCTCTCCCTCTCTCTTATTGTCGTCTACCATGGAGCCATAGAGAGAGTCGCCATCGCTGCAGCATCGTTGTTATGTTGTCAAAGTTTTGCTCGTGGATCTCCATCTCCTTCGATGCTCCTCGCTCGTGAAGAAGACGTCGGATCTCGTGTGACGAGATGAGGAGATTCAATGCTTGGATTATCAACATGGATTGTGAGGAGCACACATCTCATCAACGCGCTCGCAAGCATCTCCTCCATCGAATCAGACTTGATACAGAAGGTCTCTTAGTTTAGAGACTCGATCGCAACCATGCTTCAAGAGGTAAACCTTATAACTATTGTGGTTTAGTTGAAATGATCCGAGAAAGGTTCTTGGATCATGTGGTTTCATCACATTTAAAATTTTTAAATTCTGCTGCATCGAGCTACTAGTGCGAGTAGCCGCTACCGATTACATTCGATGCGATTCACGCTTCCATGATATGCTTGAGGATCTTTCCATATCCTTCAAGTGGTATCAGATCCAGGTTGGAGGTTTTGGATACGATCCATTAACCTAAGAAGATTTGGGCTCGTCAGGGTTCGTGAAAATTTGTATCAAATTTCAATTTTCACAGCTCTGTTTTATGATTAACTTCGGCCTTGTTTAAAATATTTAAACACGAAACTATCACTTGGATGATGTTCCATTAACTAAGGAAACTATGGGTTTTGAGTTTTCATGATTTGGAATCCGATAACTGAATATATGGTCATTTTAATGAACCTATATCCACTGTTTCGGGATGGCGAATCATGACATAATTAATGAGTTAGTTACCATTTTGACACGCCTAGAAATGTATGATTATAACTTAAGTTTTGTTATAAATCAAATTAACAAACTTTGTAAACTTACTTTGCTTAATTTGGATCTAAAATGATTGAGATATGTTAATTTTAGTAAGTAGGGGTCACTGCTGGAAATTACATACTTGATCATGAACCTTGTAATTGTCATTCAAATTAAATTAATGGAAATTAATGGTTAATTTTACGAGATAATTATTGATAAATATTTTTGAAATATTTAAAGATGATGATTAGTTCCTTGAATGACATTGACCATAACCAACTTGATTAGATATGATCTAGATCACAATTGGTTACATGAACCTACCAACAAACATTGGTGCTTGAATAGGATTGGGGATTTGTTTAGCAAATCTCCTTATAGTGTTACTCAAAATAGTTTTGATTATTATTATATCATATAACTTAGGTTGAAAAACCGATTATCATCTCAAGTACAAAGTGATCGACTTGGCATTATCTTTTCTCGAGGCGGATATGATGTCTAGTCGGGGAGCGTTGGGGTAGCATATTGCACCGCATGCGATCTGTCCCACTCTCGTCGGTACTGGTCATGATAGCAAGTAGGGAACAGATAATGCTTGAGAAATCATGATTTATTTTTCTAATCATTAAAATTAGAAATAATACGTATTTGAGATAATACCATATTTCAAGTAACAATAAAGAATGTTTGTTGGATATTAATTGGATCATTAATTTAATATGATTAGATTAATTGGAATCAAATTAAAATTAAAACACTCTGTTATAAATAGAGTTGTTATTTCCCTTGGAAGAATTAATTACATGAATATGATACATAATAATTAATTAAATTTGAACATGATATGGAGGATCACATAAGTGACATCCATGGTCTCCCGTCAAGGCAAAGGGTTCCGTAGTCAGAGATTGTATGTAGGAGATACCTGTCCAAAGTGACAGCTCCTGCATACAAGCCATTTGGATCGGGGTCTTTGCTTCTCGAAAGAGTAAGGACGTATACGTAGTGACCCCAATATGGAGTCCTCATATTATTGGGTCCATATTGGATTATGCATAGCGAGTTGTATTCCTATTGATGGTTGGTTCAATTAACGACGAGCCAATATCATCTTAGGGGTGGTGGGGCTGGGTGTTAAAGACCGAATTGGGAATGCAAGTTGGACTTGCAAGGCGGAATGTGTTCCCGCTTCTTTTTATCCGAGTTGCAAGTTCTCATATTATTGGGATGTGATAAAAGTAAGAAAGGAGATCCTAGATCTTGCATGAGATATAATGGTAAATATATCTTTTAAGTGATTAAGGGAATGAACTTTCAGTGTTGACAAGGCAAGACAACTTTGATATAAAATTCCTAAATCAAAGTAAAATGTGTATATATATTTATATATATTTATGCAAATTTCTTATTTTAGATAATCCTCATTAAACCAACTCAGTACTATACTCAATAATAACCAGTAAAATATCATGGATTGGATCCATGACCAAGATATTGTACTTGCAGTTGTACACATAATGTATGTGGTTGCAATGTGCAAGTTTCCTCATAATAATGAGGAATGACTATTAAATAGATAATATGACTACAACTCTAGGGTTTGTATGTCTCTATAATCTTGATTTCTCATCGAATGTACTTTGGAAGTGACATGTCAGTGATGATCATAATTGTCAAATAATCCTTATAAAAATCTAAGAAGATGTTCTGGCATACATGTGTGCTATCGGCAGTTAATCATGAATGACATGGTTCACTACATCATGTAGAATGATAGCTCTATAAGAGATGACGTATTCAAAATGTTTGAGTACCTACCTGAACCTAAGTCTTTAAGAGAAGATGTATGTAGATATGATGAATGTCATCATTCTACTATCTATACTCTAGTTATTCATGAAACCTCATAATTATCATATTATATGAACTAATTCAACATAAGAGATCCTTTGTCTCAAGCAATGGTTGTTTAGAGATGAAAGAAGCGCAGTGGAAGCATGGGTCAGACTCAAGTAAGAAGGAAAGTCAAAGAGTTGACTGTACTTCTGTGACTTCCATATGACATCCAAATAGTTGGATAAATGCCAATACTGCAATAAGCCGATGTACAGATAATTTGACTATCTAGACTATCTAGGATCCTTAGAGAAGGACTCAGATAGTGCATCAAAATAGTCTACATATAATAATTGATTTTGACTTGCTTATTGGATAAGACCAAAGTCTAATAATTGTATCTCATTCTTCTAATAACACTTGCAATTGGTTGCATATGTTTAGAAGACTAGAAAATTTGATCTTAATGTTTAATAGTCATCTACATGGGTATTGATGCAATTATTGCAACAATCTCTATTGGATAGATAGACTTCATATTTTCAGTGAGAGAGCTATTAGTCTTAGAGAATGCCTCTACTACCTAGATATTAGAAAACACTCATAGTTTATTTCTAAATGTTGGAAATAGACATGAATTCTAGAATAGACCCATCATAAAGAGTTATAATAGATATATTTCAGATAGTATTTTGATATCTGGAGGACTCTACTAAATTAGAAATTAATGAATGGTTCATTAACATTTTCAATAATGAAAATTAAACCTTATAATATCAATAGGAGGATGAAGATCATTTGACAATGATCTGGCATCAAACTTTGGACATATGTTTGTTGATGAGATCAATAGGCTAGTAAGAGATGAACTTTAGAATGTCTAAAATCTCAAATCATACATACTTTTGAATATTGTATTCAAAGTAAAAATACGCAATGCATCCTTCTCTTGGAATGGTGTAAGATACCAAGGTATTCAAGATCTCATACATATTGATGTATGTGTATCCTTTGTATGTAAACATTGATGATATGTGATATCATTTAATGATTATTTGTGATATGAGATTTCTTCCCTTCACCTTAGAATGCTTAGAAATGTTCAAAGGTTTCACAATTTTGGTTTAGAACCAAAGTTTGAAGGAAGATGAAATGAATTTAATCTAACCTATGTAGCAAGTACCTGTTAGGTGAATTCGAAGAATACCTTATGGAGATATGAATATCGTTCCTATCTCTATCCTCCTAATATACCTAAACTCAAGAGAGTTGTAGAGATATACAATTGGATCATGTTTGAAATGATCAATGATGAATATTAGCATAACTACCTCTTAGTTTCCAAGGTATGTATGTAGTAGAGACTACAATATATCCTTTAAGGTTCCATGCTAGTAAGCTGGAATCTAGCACCAGAGAGTGCTACTTCATTAGGAAAATAAAGGATGGTATTGGATACCTACTTTATGACCTTGAGATTCTTGAAAGATCTCATCTCTAAGGATATGATTCTTAGAGGATGAATCTCTTGAGAATCAAGATGAAAATGAAGTGAAGGAACTCATTTAATCTTGAGAAAATAATGGGGCTCTTGAAGTCGGAAAATAAAAGGACAATTAAAGATGAAACACTAATACCTCTTCAAATGAGTTTGAGGATAGATTCCACGTATCAGAAAAATCTGACAATGATCAAACTTCATGTGATGAAGCTTCTTAAGATCATGTCATGGAAAGATGGATGTTAACAATCAAGTGTGAAGTAGACTTCATATAAAAGTATTGTATATGGACCCTCAAGGATCCACCTATAGGGGTAAGACCTGTTAAGGTATAAATGGATCTTCAAGAGAAAGAGGAAACCTGATGAGAAGGTAGGGCCCTTCAAAGCATGGCTCGTAGCCGTGAGCTACACACTGAATAGAAGACATTGCTTGAGATGAGGCTTGCTCTTCAGTGCCCTTGCTTAAAACCATCAGAATATTGCTAACTATATCTATACATCTTGACTTTGACATCTTCGAGATGGAAGTCAGTATTGCATTCCTCTATGAAATACCTCTAGGTTATTCATATGAAGTAGCCCTAGGGCTTCATAGTTGAGGAAAGCAAGGTGTGCAAGCTAAAGGAACTCCATTTATGGACTCAAAATAAGCTTCTTGTAGTTGGAACATAAGATTTGATGAAATTATAGATGTTATGATTTCAGATAGAATCTACATGTAACATGCGAAGCTTAGTGGGAGTGCCATTGTGTTCATCATGCTAAATGCAGATGATACCCTAATCATTTGGAATGATATAAGGATAATTAAAAGTGTTTTATAGACTAGCTATTCCATACCTTGAGATATGATCTCAAGGATACCTCTTAGATCTTAGTTCTGAAGATGTTCAGATGCAAAGAGAAGAGGGTATTGGGATTGCCACATTAGTAGTAGACCTTGGACATGTTCTATTTTCTGGAAAATTCCAAGAAAGGCTTCCTTCCCTTAAGATATGTAATGGCCTATCTAAAGGGATATCACCTCAAAGAGTTGAGGAAGTGAATGCTAGAACTACTTGCCCTTGTGCATCAGTTACGAGAAGAGTAGTGTATGCTATATGTGTACAAAAGTTAGATATCTGCCATGCTGTGGGAGTATTAAATTTTACTAATCCTACTAAGGAGATAAAACACTTGATTGCAGTAATAACAATATCTTCAAAGATGAAAAGATTTTTGAGATAGTGATCTCAAAGTCTTATTTTCAAGAACTTAAGACTTTATATATAGTGATCTAAAAGGTCTTAACTGTGGATACCTTAGGTGATAGAGATCTCCGGGAATAAGGATATTCTGAAAAGGATAATAGAAATTAAATACTGGTTATAATAATGATTAAGTTGTAGTATCAAGGACACTATAACTGACAAAATTGAATATTGGTTGCATAAGATGCAACGTTTGCATTGGGATGCGAGTACTATTACTAGGGGATATACAAGTACCGTAAAAGGAGTTGGCATAGTCTCTCTGAAACAATGCGACTGGTCAGCTTACCTAGCTATTTTTCTAAATAGCCTATGATTGTCACATGAGTGTGGGTTTAAAGATTAGCCCATTAATGGCTCTTTGGGATAGTGAGAGATTATTGGACATGCAAGCCCACGACGAGCCATTATGCAATAAATATTATTGAGAATATCATTCCCTAAACTGAAATGAAGAATAACTAATTTTCATAATAGGTCCCTTAGTACAATTAGGGTTATGTACCATGACCATCATGATGATCATACAACTGTTGATTCAATTATTGAATGATAGAGGCTAGTGCTTGGATGAATATCTAAAGAGTTAGATTAAGGACTCATCAATTACCGTCAAATGATTATTAAGAGAGGATCTCTAGCCTGAGTTGTAGCTGGCAATCCTTTCTCACTTGGCTGATATCTGACCACTCTCTTGATGCATGTCCTCTACATAGGAATAGAGATTCGGAGGTGTCAGATTAGTTAGGTCAAAAGAGTTGACTTAATGAGATCGAGATAACCAAAGACAGATGTCGTATGCTGTCACGATATAGCCATGCATCCTCTGACCAGAGACATATGTGTTACAATATGTCTGAGTATGCACATTTGGCAGACCAATAGGTTGATGACCTAACCAAGGTCTATACACTGGCGCACTGGTGTGCATGCAAGGGAATATGAGTAATACAATCTCTCCAAGGGATCATACATGTTCATTGCTGAACCGGAAGACATGAGATCACTCATGAGATATTGGAAAGTATCAAATTCCATGCACGGTCGTCTCACTTTGGAAGCTTGACTGAATTTGTAGGTTTGATATACACTTTTGGAAAGTATATGATCAACACCTTGGTATGATATATGCTTTTGGAAAGTATATGATCGATACCAACTCCCTATAGTCAAATGAGAAACCTTAATGATAAAATCCTGAAGGAGACGGTCTAAAAGGAGATCTAAAACTTCGGATTTATTCTGGGTCTTATAGTATGTAGGATGTGCAGGTATTAGGAATGCCTGAGGGTAATGCCATCATAAACGATTGTATAACCATGTCGCTTCCATTCTGAGGGAGTGATGAAACATATCTGGATTTTAGTGACTCCTCTCATAGATAAATAATCTGATCTTAGTCCAAATGTTGGACATTGATCTGAATATAATTCATAAGTAATGAGAAGATCATATTTGCGGTCTTGATTTAATCAAGCATCTATGGGAGGTCCGCAAGATCTAGATATGAGATGTGATCTCAATATCCAAGTCTTTATACACGGAATAATACAATCAAGGATCTGCGTTATCCTTGAAAGAGTTCATGGATAATTTCATTGTTGATATATGTATCCGAGCATTGAAAAAAATGGATAATTAAATGTGAATTATCATGAATAATATGAATTTGATTCATATTATATGGAAAGGTATTTAAGATAATTAAATGTGATTTAGTTATCAAAGAAGCGAATAATATGAATGTGATTTATATTATTTGGGCACATGAGAATTTAGATTCAAGATGATTAAATGTGATTTAATTATCATGGATAAGAATAATGCAGATAGCACTATCCATATTATTGAAGTATATTATAAATATAATTTATAATATATTAAAGAGAGCATATTGTGATTTATATTTTTTAATTAATTGTTGATGTGAATTGGATTCACATTGGGTGATTAATTGGAAATATAATATACATTTTGTTTTGGGATGTGAATACGATTCACATTTTTCTAATGGCATGATTGCAATGTTCACAAGATAATTCTGAATTATTTTTGTGAAATATATTACAACAAATGTTGTTGTAAATCTTGGAGATATCATGAGATAATGAGATCTCATGAGATAATGAGATCTCATGAGATTTTGAGAAGATAGACCCATTCCATCTCAAAGGAGTAGCCGTCCCCCCTATTTAGGGTATATGGTCAATCTTTTCATTATCTCTAAGACTAGTCAAGTGATTTAATTTTGAATTGATTTATCAATATATATTAATTTAAATTAAATCAATTGTTATTGTATTTTTTTACAACAACATCATGGCCATTGAAAGAAACACAAATCAATCTCATCCATTGATTGTGTGTTGTCCATGGATTGAGATCCATGGACTCCCAAAACCCTATATAAGAAGAGGCTCCCCTTGCTCTTTGTGGAACATGTTTACGCCAACAACATATGCTCTCTCCCTCTCTCTCTACATGCCAAATGCTCTCTCCCTCTCTCTCTTATGGTTGTCCACTATGGAGATATAGAGAGAATCACCATCGCTGCAACATCATCGTTATGCTGCCGAAGTATTTGCTCGTGGATCTCTGTCTCCTTCGGTGCACCTCGCTCGTGAAGAAGACGCCGGATCTCGTGTGACGAGATCAGGAGATTTACTGCTTGGATCATCAACATGGATTGCGAGGAGCACACGTCTCATCAACACACTCGCAAGCATCTCCTCCGTCGGATTGGACTTGAGATATGAGGTCTCTTAGTTTAGAGATTTGATCACAACCACGCTTCAAGAGGTAAACCTTATACCTATTGTGATTTGGATGAAATGATCCGAGAAAGGTTCTTGGATCATGTTGTTTCATCATATTTAAAATTTTTAAATTCTGCTGCATTGAGCACTAGTGCGACTAGTTGCTCCCAATCGCATTTGATGCGATCCTCATGCATCCGTGATGCGCTTGAAGATTTTCCCATATCCTTCAAAATGACCAAAGCACCCTTCCAAAACAAGGGTACTGAAGAATTGCCATTCATGCACATTTATTCATTTCTTTTAGGCTTTAATCCCTAAATAAATACATGTAAATATCAATAACATACCTGACTTAACACCCGTATATTGATCTCTATACTATATATAAAAACATGTATTTAAAACCCTAATGAAGGAATAAATAAAAGAAAAAAAATAAAGTGTACAAGACATAGAGAGATAGAGAGATGGGAGCAGTACTTCCATAAACTTTTCATTGGAGAAAGAAATAGAGAGATCACTTTGGGTGATCTAGCTAGCAGTGAAAGTTACTTGAATCGTGCATGCTATAGACGAATACAAAGAAAAGAAGTAGAGGAGGCTTTGAAGGTTATGAGACCTGGGAAAGGTGTTGGACCGGATGACATCCCTGTAGAAGTATGGAAAGTTTTAGGTGAGCGTGGTTTGACTTGGCTTACGAATCTATTCAATGTTATTTGGCGAAGCAAGAAAATGCCTGAAGATTGGAGGAGGAGTATCGTGGTGCCTCTTTATAAGAACAAAGGAGACATTCAAAATTGTTCAAATTACAGAGGTATCAAGCTGATGAGTCACACTATGAAAATTTGGGAACGTGTGATCGAAAGAAGGTTGAGGCAAGTTTCCCAAGTAAAAGAAAATCAATTCGGATTCATGCCAGGTCGCTCAACTATTGAAGCCATCCATTTGCTGAGGAGAACAATGGAGATTTATAGAGCTAAAAGGAAGAATCTTCATATGATCTTTATTGATTTGGATAAGGCTTATGATTCCGTCCCACGAGAGATACTGTGGAGAGTTTTGGAGAAGAGACAAGTACCTGTCCTATACATTAATCTCATAAAGGATATGTATGATAGGGCTTTATCTTGTGTAAGGACCCCGACGGGGAAGACTGACTATTTTGATATCAACATTGGTTTACATCAAGGTTCAATTTTAAGTCCATTTCTTTTTACTTTGATTATGGACGAGTTGACAAGTCACATTCAGGATGAGTTACCTTGGTGTATGTTATTTGCTGATGATATTGTGCTTATTGACGAGACTAGAGATGGAGTAAATGAGAAGCTTGAGGTTTGGAGACATGCATTAGAGACTAAAGGTTTTCGTATAAGTAGGGCTAAGACGGAATATATGGAATGCACCTTTGATGGAAGCAATGGTGAAGGAATCGAGGTTAAGATTGGTGATGATAACATTCAGAAGAGAGATTCTTTTAGATATCTGGGATCTATTTTGCAACATGATGGGGAAATTGATGGAGATATTACTAATAGAATAAATGCAGGCTGGCTAAAGTGGAGAGGAGCCTCTGCTGTTCTCTGTGATAAGAAAATTCCTTTAAAAATTAAAGGAAAGTTTTACAAAGCAGCCATGAGACCTGCTATGCTTTATGGTTCTGAATGTTGGCCTGTGAACCATAGACATGTGCAGAGAATGGCTGTAGCAGAAATGAAAATGCTAAGATGGATGTGTGGACATACACGTAAAGATCGGATTCGGAATGATGCAATCAGAAAGAAAGTTGGTGTAGCTCCGATCGAGGATAAGATGCGAGAAAACCGCTTAAGATGGTTTGGTCATTTGCAAAGAAGGTCAACTGATGCACCGGTTAGGAGATGCGAGTGTTGGGATGTTGAGCCGGCTAAGAGAGGGCGAGGACAGCCCAAGAAGTGTTGGAAAGAGACTATACGAAGGGATCTTAGTTTTTTGGATATAAGTCCGAGATTGACCTAAGATAGATCTGAATGGAGGCGAAAAATCCATGTAGCCGACTCTACTTAATTGTGGGAAAAGGCTTTGTTGTTGTTGTTGTTGTTGTACAAGACATTGACTGACCCTGACCCCCGAGACCAAGTTAAAACATGAATTAGTCAACAATGAATAAATTAGGGGGAGATAGGGCAGAAAAACTACATAAAAAAAGTAATAAAAACCTAATTCTTTTGTCAATATATTGATTTTGGGACCCATTTTATTATTTTGTATTTATAGATCAAATCAATAAACTCTAAACATGAAACTTATAGATAAAAATACAAATAAAAATATAAAATTTATTTTATGTAAAAATAATGCACAGTATGTCTGGGACATACAGAATAAAAAATGGTAAAGAAAACTTCTCAGACCTATATCTTCTTCATACAGTCTCAAAATATACTAAAATCACCTTTAATTATATATAACTTTTAATAAACTATTTAATGAAGGTGGTTCATTTAATTTGGAATTAAGATGAAAAAGTTTGGCATTTGAGCCCTCATTGTGCAACATACCCATATAAAATAATCATTTTATTTATTCTTTACATTTTTTGTGTTTCTTATATATCTATAAATATGTAAATAATACTGAAATACATGTACATGATAAAATAAAATAAAATCACTAAAAATACACTAAAAGAAATAAGGTATTTTACTACATAGGTAAATATACCTATCAAATACCTCTATTATATGTATATACATTTATTTAAGCATGTAAATAACTTCAAAAAAAATAAAATATGTACATGTGTATTTAAATAAAGTATAAATATTAAAACTATGTATATAAAATAATAAATTATAAAACACAAAATAAAGATAAAACAATTCTTAGCATACATCATTGATTTTACGCTTGCATAGGCTTTTTTGATCCTTCATCCCTAAGTTTTATAACATGATTTCAAAAGGAACTGGGACTACCCGTTAATCATGTGATTTTTGAACTTATATAAGACTACAATTACAACTTTAAAGTAAAATTGGGATTTCTAATCACAGTGATTGTAAATAAATGAGAATAAAATTAACCTTGTGTTCGGTGCAGAGAAATCCACTCATTGTACATAGGAGAGGACCAGTCACTTAGGATAGAGCCCAAAACCTATTCTCCATGTACTTTTAAAAGATTGTTTTACTAGTCAATTAAAATTACAAAGATTATCAGTCGATTCTTGCAGCCTCCACTACATTGAGTTGGTGCAATAAAAGGGTTTGACTTGTATTTGTATTGTGTGCATCAAAGACTTTGCAATCGAAAATAACTAATCGTGGTTCACAATGCATTCTTCACCTTTTTTTAGAAGATGTTAGCACATTTGTATTCATATGTAGACTATGTGTATGTGGATCCCGCTTACACGACCATCTCTCGATCTTCTTCTCTATCGTTCCAATGGAACTTCTCTTCGAGACGGTTTTCCTCCATCCATCATTCCTTTCCACCCCATACATCCCACCCCACGTCCACTCTTCTTCGTGGACTAGATATCTCGAAAATTCTGAATATTATATGGAAATAATAGAGCGAACAATATGAGGATGGAAGATAGAGTCATCAATTTTGATAAGGAAACATAATTCCCGATTACAATGGACTACACACTATTTGAACCATACCCTACTCAGGTTGACTCCCTTCTTGAGTATGACCAATTTTCATTTGACCATCCAAGTGAGATTCATATTGATGGAAACACGCCTCATGATTAGACCACAATTGTAGAGAATAATCAATACTCCACTCAGGATTACATGCTAGAGTCATGGCATGAAGATTATGATTATTCATTCCCAAGTCATGAGACTATTACAGATGACATTGCTCGAGTCAACCATAGATCAGATGCCTTGACTGAACAAGTATATAAAGTCATCCAAACAATGAAAAATCAAGAAGTATTGAGAACACCACCAAGAGAACCACATATCCATCATGTGTCGCACAATCATACACAACCACCGCTGACCACTGACCAACCCACTGACCATTACACCAAATACATCAAAAAATATAAAACTAGAAAATTCAAAAAGTGGACAACTTTCAAATGGAAGCATTTTGCAAGAGTCTGATCTTAAAGCTTCCATTAATCAAGACCATAGAATATGTACTCAATCTTAAGTGATTTGTGAAGAGTTGATTGGCACCTAAAAAGACGGGCAAGAACCAATCAAGGACTGAATTTCATGTAATCTTTATGGCCAGTTCAATGGTGATGGATCAAAGAACAAAAGCCACCGAGTAAAGCGGTTTACTTGTGTCACATGTGAATTAGAGGATACCATATTCAATCATGTTCAGTTACATGATGACTCCACATTAAACATCCTCCTAAAGTCCGTATTTGACGAACTTAAACTCGGACAACTCAAAAAGACAAGGGTGATTGTTCAACTCCTTCACCGATCCACCAGAGGACCAAGAGGATCATTTCATTCATCATAAACTTTCGAGTGACAAACATAAAGTGGGCTTTATTGTCCTTGACATAGCAAGGAGAGTTGTTTGAATCCCCGATCATTCTGAGAAAGCCGTTCTTAGCCTCTGCTAAAGAAACTATTGATTGTGAGACTCCAAAAATAAGATTCTCGAACTCAGACCACAATAAACAAACATTCGGTGACATACCCTACCATGAGACAACCCAATCGGTTGTCGACAACCGTGATAAAGAGGAGACCACCGAGTCAAGAACTTTACATGATCAAACCTCTCTTCATAAAACACTGACACAAACCTTAGGAGAGAAGGCTAACAAGACGACTACCGAGCCGACAAATGATGACATCACTAGAAAAGATTCAAAACCACAAGGGGTATACATGATTATAAATAGAAATTATCCTTATCCCATGATGGAAATATCCTATGTCACCAACAGTCAGGAACATCAAAAGATGACACCATCATCCCCATCCATCACTTACACTGCCACTAGGAATGGGCCCACAAAGCCCAATCAGATTAATGATACTACTGCGAGACGTGTTCTTACCTTACAAGAGTGGGTCAATGAATAACCTGATTCATCCAAAGAGGAACCCATAAACTTCACATCTTCTAGTCTAGTTACTAGTGACAGGGAGAAGAACTCTGACCTTCCTCCTCTAGTTACTTCATGCATGAACAAACCGACTAAGAAAGTCACCTTCGATCTTAGTACCTAGGTGACTTTCGAGGATTCCTCATCAAATTCTTCGTCTGATTCTGAGGTGGTAATTCAAGTAAGCATGATCAGTATGACTTTTATCAAAGGATATTTAACTTTAGCCGATAATAGTTGGAGATCCTCTACTTGTGACTGCTATTCTTCTGAGGATGACTCTAACAATGGATGGGATTCTTCATCTTTTTCTTTACCCCATTCCTCATCGCTATACTCTCTCCCACCACACTCTTGTAGGAAGGTTTGTCGAAAACCTCCTTGACCCTTGGTATACTCCACTCGGTCCCCCACATGTGATTACTCTACCACACTTAGGCTAACCTGAGCTTAGGTATGGGGGGGAAGGCAATATCGTTGTGTATATCTCACTTCTATTCTTTCATCTCACCCTCGGCCACCTCATCTCTTGCTTTTATGCTTTACTTAGGCCCTCAAAAGCTTAACTATAGGGGGGTGTGTCAACTCCCTATTCTTGTCACTCAACTATGCTTACTATGGGCTATATCTTCATTCCACCTTGTGTCATGGGGACATAGCACATGCTAAGTATAGGAGATGTGTATATATGCTATATACTTTACCCATAGTTCATACTTTAGCTGTTTTCAAATAAAAAAATTGGGCATGGGTAAGTTTTGCGTACAATATGTATACTATACCCAATTTTGGTGTATATAATACTTGTTTTGAAAGTTTTTATCAAAATTATGGGTATAACAAACTTTTTGAAAAAATGTAAAAATGTTTTATGTGTCAATATTGACTACTAAATTTTAAAATAACCAACTATTTTCAGTGAGGAAACTACTATCTCCCTTAGCAGATTGGGTGGTTAAAGGGCAATGCATAAGGCACTATCCTGAAGTAACACGAATAGATGTTTTACAATCTGTACTTACACCCTTATTGACTCAAAGTAGATGCAACTATCTATATGAGTCTATACCTGTCATTATTTCACTCTTATCTTTTTTTGAAAAAAACTAATTTAAGGTTTTATCCCTAACACCTTCACACCACACAAGATTTGTGTATTCCAGACTACTTTGGTTGAGAGTGACACTTGAGTCTGAGTCACATAACTCTTGTCCATTAGGATCCTAAGACTTAAATACTCAACATCCCTTGTTAGAATGTACATGTGCTATATTACATGTAGAATTTCAAGAACCTAAAGGAATATGATCAACACAACACTAGCATGATTACATAGTCTTTGTGACGATTCAATGTTTCATCCAAGGAACTAGGATGCTAGGCTTGAGTTCAGATCTGATTCTTGAGGAGGGGACTTGATCAAGGGTCACTTCATGAAACCTGAGTGTCAACACTTAAGCCAGTATGAGGACAATGTCCCTGTACTAATCTTTATTTAACCTAGGTGCCAATGTGCGTAAAAACCTTAAAAGTATGGATCATCATGCGTCAACTTGGTAAAAGCAGTGGAGATAGCCGGACAATTATCATTCCAACAATTCAAAGAAAAAGCTCAGAATTTCAAAGAAAATTTCCACAAAAAGATCCGAAGAACCAACAAGCACTCCCAACCTTTTCAAAGTGTCCACTTGGACCAAAGTTATTAGGCAAAAGGAGTCGAGCGGGCATGAAAAAGGGGTCCTGCATTGTAAATGCTACAAGTCTGGGTATATAAGGTACCTTAGGTACTTAGAAAAGGCACACTTTGGTGCGTCCTAGAAAAACAAGTGTGGACGACTCCAAAAATCTCTTGACAGACATGACATTTCACAGTAAAAAAATACATGTGTATGTAATAAGGCACCCGAGAGATCCTTGTTCCAATGAGAGGAGAAAAGAAAAGACACAATCCTACTTCCTCCATAGTTAACATGTTCACCATTACACTTTCAAGTATGACAACTAAAGAGACAGTGACTAGATGGGAAACTCGATCATTGGACCAGAGTCGAGAGTTGAGGATTGAGTCCTCAGAAGAGCCTCTTAGAATAGGGCTTCGGGTGAAGCAAAGATTCTACGTAGGAGAATGGATTCAACATTTTAAACTCACACTGGTTATACATATATGTATCAATGGAGAGTCTGATAATTAGAAATGTTGAGTTCCTTTTGGATGAGACTTGGTTCGACTTAGATTTAACGAGTCACCTGAAACTCGTGGACTGGTCTTCAGGTCTTGAATTTAGACTTGCATAGTCAGGGATTTATCCTTCTAACTCATTCAAATTGCTTGGGGACAAGCAAAGGTTTAAGTATAGGGGGTGATGAATTTCAGATTCATTTACTCTATATGAATATCTTAGCAAAATTCTCTTATAAATTCACTAAATAAACCCTCTAAATTGAATTAATTAACTCTGCTAATAAGATGTTAAATTAAGGCTAATTATTCAACTAAACCCTAATAATCTGCTATATTTTGCTTGCTTAAGTCTTTCTCAGTTATATTCTTTGATTTTACTAACTTGGCATTAAGAAATAAATTCCATAAAAATTATAAAATCCAAAGAAATAAAAAAGACATGACTTTGTATATATTATACATATTTCATCCTTGATATTTTTATTTCATCTTTTTCTTAACCTATAAAAATACATAAAAATAGATTAATCATGTAATATATTGTATATATATTAATCTTTAAGTTAAATTGATTTAAAAGTATAAAAAAATACAAAACATAAAATACGAGGGATTAAATTGGCAATTAGTACCTATACAAAAATACTTTTTGTACAAATGACTTCTTTTGCTTTTTGGCCCTTCATGAAAGTTGTAGATCTTATCACGATCTAAAAATTTCATTTTGACTACTTTTTCATTTGACCCTTCCTCTGTTTCTTCTCTTTCTCTTATCTTCTTTATTTTACTCCTTGATTAAACTCTTTTGTCAATAGCTCACATCCACGTGGCCATCAACCATTTGTCCACCTCACAACCCAATTACCTCTTGACATTGATTGGATCACCCTTTTGTCTCCTAGCACACCCATTCTTGGCCATTGGATCGGATTCGATCCAACAACCATCAAAGGCCTCTCCCTCTCATCAACGATCACCTCCGAACGCCCCTCCTTCCAGCCGTTACCCCCTCCTCATATAAAATACAATCTTTGCCATCAGTGGAAGGCATCCACCACTACATAGACTCCTCCTCCAGCTCCATTACTCCGCACCAGGTGATAGCAACTGGTGAGACCTTTGTTTAATGACAACAAGGAGGAGGTCAGGTGAAATCCGCAGCTTCTCCTTGGACATGTACTGGCTCAGACGAACATCTGAGCTTAGGACTTCTTTCTGTCGATGTCCTTCGAGCAAAGACCAGAAGGAGGTCCCTCCTCCTCCTTTAGGCAACCCTCTTCACTCCACTATCATCAATGATCACACCTCTTTCTCCATTAGTAAACTCCACCTCCAGGCACTCTCATTCACTGTTTCTTCTTCTTCTTCTTCTTCTTCTTCTATATTCTTTCTTCTCTTTTCAAATCCGTAGCCACTCCCTTGGATCTGACAACCACATCACATCCTCCTTCCATTATTGTTCTCTCTCCAGAACCATTCCACCTTCGACATTACTAAGGCAGGAGCTCAAAGATTCGATTCCTCCATCTTTCAACCCTAGGAGCTTCCCTATTCCCCCTTCTTTTGCATTCTAATGATTTTCATGTAAAACATTGAAGGATACTTTTTGAGCAGAACTTCTCCACCTAAAGGTTCAAAAGCCCCTCCTCCTCGATTCACATGTACATCCGGTAGGATCTTGGAGACCTAACCCCTCTTCACTCCTCTAGAAAATTCACATCGATTAGCTACTCCAGTTACTCACACCATCTCTGATACAGGAGATCCATCCTGAAGGATATGGTGAGATCCTTCAGCGCATCACAGAAGTGTGAGGATCGCATCTTATGCGATCAGGAGCGACTAGTCGCACTAGTCGCTCGAGGCAGCGGAATTTAAAAAAATTCATGCGATGAAACCACATGATCCAAGAACACTTCTCAGATCATTTCATATAAACCACAAACAAGATAGGGTTACCTCTTGAAGCGTGGTTGCGACCGAGTCTCTAAACGAAGAGACCTCCTGTCTCAAGTCCGATTCGATGGAGGAGACACTTGCGAGCGCTTGGATGAGATGCGTGCTTCTCACAATCCATGTTGATGATCCAAGTGACGAATCACCTGATCTCGTCAGACGAGATTCGATGTCTTCTTCACAAGTGAGGCACATCAAAGGAGATGGAGATCCACGAGCAAATGATCCGACAACATAACAACGATGCTGCAGCGAGAGCGACTCTCTCCAGGGCACCATGGTGGATGGCCACAAGAGAGAGGGAGAGAGATGGCATGTAGAGAATGTGAGAGAGAGAGAAGTTGTTGTTCACAACTTATGTGTTGTGTTGTAACCTAGAAGAGCAAGGGGTGCCTATTCTTATATAGTACTGGGAGTCCATGGATCACAATCCATGGACTACATAAAATCAATGGTTGAGATTGATTTGTGCTTATTCAATGACCAAGATTTTGTTGGTAAAAACCAATAATAATTAATTTAATTTAGAATAAATATATATCGATATATCAATATGATTTAATCCCAAAATTAAATCAATTAAACTTGGAGATAATGGAAAGGAGGCTCTCCCTTCCATATAGGAAGAGTGGACGACCACCTTTCCTTGTAGGAATTGGTGGCCCCCTCTACTATTAGGAAAGGGGGAATCTCAATGCAATCTCCAAGATTGCATGATTCCATGTATCTCCAATATTTACAACAACAATTGTTGCAAATTATTTAATAAAAATAATTCATAATTATTTTGTGAATATTGCAATCTTGCCATTGGAAAATTGAGAATCACATTCACAACCCAAAATAAAATATAAATTACTTTTTCAATTAATCTTCAATGTAAATCCAATTCACATCAACATTTAATTAACAAACATAAGTTACAAATATCTCTCTCTTATATATTATAAATCACATTTATAATATATGTGATTAATATGGACAGTGCTATCCACATTATTCAATATCCATGATAATTAAATAACATTTAATAATCTTGGATCTCTATTCTCATGTGTCCAAATAATATGAATCACATTCATATTATTTACTTCTTTGATAATCAAATCTCATTTAATTATCTTAGATAACTCTCCATATAATATGAATCAAATTCATATTATTCATAATAATTAAATTACATTTAATTATCTATTTTCTCAATGCTCGGATACATATATCAACAATGAAATTATTCATGAACTCTTTCAAGGATAATGCGCTTTCTCCGCGAATACTTGGAGATAAGGACATGACGATTGTATTGTTCCACATATAGTGATTTGGATATTGAGATCACATCTCACAACCAGATCTTACGGACCTCCCATAGATGCTTAATTAAATCAAAGTTGTAGATCCAATCTTCTCATTGCATCTGAATCACATTCAGATCACTATCCAACACTTGGACCAAGATTAGGTCACTTCTCTACTGAGATGAGTCACTAAAATCCAGACCCGTTTCATCACTCCCTAGGAATGGAAGCGTCATGGTTATACAATCATTTATGATCACATCACCCTCAGTATTCCCAATACCCATACATCCTGCATACTGGAAGACCCTGAATAAACCAGAAGTATAAGATCAATTTTACACTGTCTACTTCAAGGATTTATCATTAAGTTTCTCATTCAATCATTGGGAGTCGGTATCGATCATATACTTTCCAAAAGCATATATCATACCTAGGTGTTGATCATATATTTTCCAAAAGCATATGTCAAACCTTACAAATATAGTCAAGCTTCCAAAGCGACACGAACACGTGCGGAATTTGATTCTTTTCAATATCTCATGAGTGAGCTCATGTCTTCCGATTCAATAAATGAACCTGTATGATCCCTTTGAGAGATCGTATTACTCATATGCCCTTATATGCACGCCAGCATGCTGATGTATAGGCCTTGATTAGGTCATCAACCTATTGGTCTGCCAAATGTACATACTTAGACATATAGTAACACATCTGTCTCCGGTCAGAGGATGTGTGCCTATATTGTGATAACATACCACATAGGACTTTGGTTATCTCGATCTTGTTAAGTCAACTCTTTGACCTAACTTATCTAACACCTCCGAATCTCTATTCCCATGCAGAGGACCTGGATTAAGTGGTCGGTCAGATATCAGTCTAAATTAGAAAGGATTGTCATCTCCTACTTATGCTGAAGATCATCTCTTAACTATTATTTGACGGTGCTTGATTAGTCCTCAATCTAACTCTTTAGATGTTTATCCAAGCACCCGCCTATATGATTCAATATTTGAATTAACAACTGTATGATCATCAAGATGGCCATGGTGCATGACCCTAATTGTACTTAGGGACCTATTATGCAAATTACTTATTCTTTATTTCAGATAAGGGAATGATATTTGCAATAGCATTTATTGCATTATGGCTCGTCATGGGCTCGCATGTCCAACAATCTCCCACTAGCCCAAAGAGCCATCAATGGGCTACTCTTTAAACCCACACTCATGTGACAATTACAGGCTATTTAGGAAAATAGCTAGGTAAGCAGATCCGCCACTCTGTCCTCAAGAAACTATGCCAAGTCCTTTTACGCCACTTGCATTTCCCCTAGTAACAGTGCTCACATTCAATGCGAATGTTGCATCTTATGCAACCAATACTTAATCTTGTTTAGTTATAGTGTCCTTGACACTACAACATAATAATTTCAATTATCCTTATCAGAAAACCCTTATTCCAGGAGATCTCTTTCTCCTAAGGTATCCACAGTTAATACCATTTTAGATCACCATCTATAAAGTCTTAAGTTCTTGAAGATAAGACTTTTGAGATCACTATCTTTAAGTCTTGTTGCCGTTGAAGATCCTGTTATTACTGTAATCAAGTTTTTTATCTCCATAGTAGGATTAGTAACAGTTTACTACTCCCACCGCATGGCAGACATATGGCTTTTGTACATATTTAGCATACACTCAGCTTCTCGTAACCGATGCACAAGGGCAAGCAGTTATAACATTCACTTCCTCAACTCTTTGAGGTGCTATCCCTTCAGATAGGTCAGTACCATATCTTAAGGGAAGGAAGCCTTTCTTGGAATTTTCCAGAAAATGGAAATGTCCAAAGTGTACCATTAATGTGATGATCCCAATACCTATCTTCTCTTCGCCTCTAAACACCTTCAGAACTAAGATCCAAGAGGTATCTTTATGATCATATCTCAAGGTATGGAATAGCTGGTCAATAAAGTACTTATTATCATCCTTATATCATTCCAAATGATTAGGATATCATCTACATTTAGCATGACGAACATAATGGCACTCCCACTAAGCTTCACATGGTTCATCAAGATTCTATCTGAAATCATAACATTTATAATTTCATCAAAACTTATGTTCCAACTACAAGAAGCCTATTTGAGTCCATAAATGGAGTTCTTTCGCTTGCACACCTTGCTTTCTTCATTCATGAAGCCATGGGGCTACTTCATATGAATATCCTCGGAGAGGTATTCATAGAGGAATGCAATCTTG
The DNA here is from genome assembly GCA_037367405.1 of Ottelia alismoides. NCBI lineage: Eukaryota > Viridiplantae > Streptophyta > Magnoliopsida > Alismatales > Hydrocharitaceae > Ottelia > Ottelia alismoides. The sequence goes on from JAZKJV010011632.1 coordinate 206,558, forward strand.
ACTTCCATCTTGAAGATGTCAAAGTCAATTTGTGTAGCTATAGTTAGCAATATTCTGATGGGTTTAAGCATGGTCACTAGAAAGTAAGTCTCATCACAAGCGATGTCTTCTTTCTGTGTGTATCTTGAGGATACGAACCATGCTTTGAAGGTGTCTACCTTCTCATCAGGTTCCCTCTTTCTCTTGAAGATCCATTTACACCATAATGGGTCTTACCCATATAGGTGGATTCTTGAGGGTTCATATACAACATTTGTATATGAAGTCTACTTTAGACTTTATTGCTAACATCCATCTTTCCATGACATAATCTTCAGAAGCTTCATCACATGAAGTAAGATTATTGTCAGACTTAACCGACACATGGAATACATCTTCAAACTAATTTAAAGAGATATTAGTGTTTCATATTTAATTATCCTTTCAGTTTTTGATTTTAGGAGCCTCATTATCTTCTCAAGATTAAATGAGTTCCTACACTTCATTTCATCTTGATTCTCAAGAGAATCATCCTCTAAGAATCACATTCTCAGAGATGAGATCTTTTAAGTATCTTAAGGTTATAAAGTAGGTATCTAATACCATCCTTTATTTTCCTAATGAAGCAACACTCTTTGGTGCTAGATTCCAGCTTACTTGCATGGAACCTAATTTGGGATATATACTGTAGTCTCTACTACATATATACCTAGAAACTAAGAGGTAATTATGCTAAGATTCATCATTGAACAAATCATGTCACACCTGATCCAATTGTATCTCCCTACAACTCTATTGAGTTTAGGTTTATTAAGAGGAGTGAGATAAGAATGATATTCATATCTCCATAAGGCATTACGTGAATTCATCTAATAGGTACTGACTACCTAGATTAGATCAAATTCATATTCACCTTCCTTCAAACTTTGGTTCTAAACCAAAATTGTGAAATCTCTGAACATTTCAAAGTTTTCTAAGGTGAAGGGAAGAAATCTTATATCACAAATAATCATCGAATGATATCACATATCATCAATGTTTATTATGATACAACTGATCCACATACATCAATATGTATGAGATCTTGAATACCTTGACATCTTACACCATTCCTGGAGAAGGGTCTTTTGGATATTTTTCTACTTTGAATACAACATTCATAAGTATGTAAGATTTGAAATTTCAGACATTCTAAAGTTTCATCTCTCACTAGTCTATTGATCAAATCAACAGACATATGTCCAAGGCTTGATGCTAGATCATTTGACAAATGATCTTCATCCTCCTATTGATCTTCTTAAGGTTTAATTTTCAGTATTAGAAATGTTAATGAACCATTCATTAATATTCTAATTGAGTAGAGTCCAATAGATGTCAGATGACAGTCCGAAATATATCTATCATAACTCTTTATGATAGGTCTATTCTAGAATACATGTTTATTCCCAACATTTAGAAAATAAACAATGAGTGTATTCTAATATCTAGGTCATAGAGATATTCTCTAAGACTAAGAGATCTCCCACTGAAAATATGAAATTTGTCAATCCAATAGAGATTGTTGCAACAATTGCATCAATATCCATGCGGATGACTATTAAACCTTAGGATCAAAATTTCTAGTCTTCTAAAACATATGCAACCAATTGCAAGTGTTATTAGAGAAATGAGATATAATTATTAGACTTTTAATCTTATCAAATAAGAAAGTCAATTTCAATGATTATATGTAGATTATTCTGACGCACTATCCAAGTCCTTCTCTAAGGATCCTAGATAGACTTGATAGTCACACTATCAGTACATCGGCATATTGCAGTATTGGCATCCATTCAACTATTTGGATGACATATGGAAGTTACAGAAGTATAGTCAACTCTTTGACTTTCCTCATTGCTTGGGTCCAACCCATGCTTCCACTGCGCTCCTTTCATCTATAAACAACCATTTCTTAAGACAAAAGATCTCTTATGTTGAAATCAAATGATTTCAATATAAGATTATTTCAACATTTATAGATGCTTCATTCAATTCATACAATATGAATATTATGAAGCTTCATGAATGACCAGAGTATAGACAAAGAATGATGACACTCATCGCATCTACATCCATCTAAACTGTTAGAACATTGGTTCAGGTAGATACTCAAATATTTTGAGTACATCATCTCTTATAGAGCCACCATTCTGCATGATGTAGAGAACCATGTCATTCATGATAAAAATATCAAAAGCACACATGCATGCCAAAACATCTTCTTAGATTTTATAAGGATTATTTGATAATTACGATCATCATCGTCATGTCACTTCCAAAGTACATTCGATGAGAGATAAAACTATAGACACATATAAACCCTATGGTTGTAGTCCTATTATCTATTTAATTGTCATTCCTCATTATTGTGAAGAAACTTGAACATTGCAACCATATACATTATGTGTCCAATTGCACGTACAATATCTTGATCATGGATCCGATCCATGATATTATACTGGTTATTATTGAGTATAGTATTGAGTGGGTTTAATGAAGGATTATCTAAAATAAGATAATTTGCATATATATATATAAATATATATTTTACTTTGATTTAGGAATTTTTTATATCGAAGTACTCTTGCCTTATCAACACTGAAAGTTCATTCCCTTAATTTTTTTCTCAATGTAAGAGATATACTTACCATTATATCTCAAGCAAGATCCGGGATCTCCTTCCTTATCGTTGTCACATCCCAATAATATGAGAACCTGTAACTCGGATAAAAAGATGCGGGAACATATTCCGCCTTAGAAGTCCAACTTGCATTCCCAATTCAATATTTAACACACGGGCCCAGTACCCCTAAGGTGATGTTGACCCGTCATTAAATGAACCAACCGTCAACAAGAATACAACTCCTATGCGCAATCCAATATTGCCCCAATAATATGAGGACCCGATATTGGGGTCACTACACATACGTCCTTACTCTTTCGAGAAGTGTAGAGCTAGATCTAGATGCGCTTTCATACATGAGCTGTCACTTTGGACAGGCGTCTCCTACATACAATCCCCGGTGACAGAATCCTTTGCCTTGACGGGAGACCATGGAGGTCACTTATGTGATCATCCATATCATGTTCAAATTCTAATTAATTATTATGAATCATATTTAAAAAATTAATTCTTCCAAGGGAAATAATAACTCTATTCATAATAGAGTGTTTTAATTTTAATTGGATTCCAATTAATGTAATCATATTAAATTAATGATCCAATTAATATCCAACAAATATTTTTTTATTATTACTAGAATTATGATACTTTCTCAAATATGTATTATTTTGAATTTTAATAATTAGAAATACATCATGATTTCTCAAGCATTATATAAACCCTACCCGTGGTCATGGTCAGAACCGACGGGAGTGGGACAGACTGCACACGGTGCAACCTGCTACCCCAACGCTCCCCGACTAGACACCATATACACCTTGAGAAAGGATAATGAAAAATAGATCACTTTGTACTTGAGATGATCATCAGTTTTCAACCGAAGTTATACCATATATAATAATCAAAATAATTTTGATTAACATTATAAGGAGATTTGCTAAACAAATCTCCAATCCTATTCAAGCAACTATGTTTGTTGGAAAGTAGATTGAGTAACCAATTGTGATCTAGATCATATCCAATCAATTATTGATTAAGGCAATGTCATTTAAGGAAGTAATTATCATCAAATATTTCAAAAATATTTATCTATAATTATTCTAGAAAATTAAACCATTTAATTTCACAAATAATTAAATGACAACCACAAGGTTCTTGATTAGGAAGGTAATTTCCACCAGTGACCCTCACTTACTAAAATTAGCATATCTCAATCAATTTAAATCCAAACTAAGAAAAGTAAGTTTTCAAAGTTTGCTAATTTGCTTTACAATAGAACCTAAGTGATTTTTACATATTTATAGGCGTTTCAAAATAGTAATTAACTCCTTAATTACGTCATGATTCGTAGTCCCCGAAACAGTTGATACATGTTCACTAAAATGATCATAACTTGAGCAAACAACATCCAAATCACACAAACTCAAATCCCATGGTTTCCTTATTTAATGGGGAACATAATACAATTGATAATTTAATGGGGAACATAATACAATTGATAATTTTGTGTTTAAACAATTTAAATAGAGACGAAAAGTATCATAAAATAGGGCTGCAAAAATGAAATGCGGTAAAACTTTCGCAAACCCTAACGAACCCAAGTCTTATGGATCGCATCCAAAACCTCCAACCTATGGCTCTTATACCACTTGAAGGATATGACGAGATATCTAAATGCATCACGGAAGTGTGAGGATCTCATCTTATGCGATCAGGAGCAACTAGTCGCACTAGTTGCTCGAGGTAGCAGGATTTAAAAATTTTCATGCGATGTAACCACATGATCCAAGAACACTTCTCGGATCATTTCATCTAAACCACAAACAAGTATAGGGTTACCTCTTGAAGTATGGTTACGATCGAGTCTCTAAACGAAGAGACCTCCTGTCTCAAGTCCGATCCGATAGAGGAGACGCTTGCGAGCACGTGGATGAGACGTGTGCTTTTCGCAATCCATATTGATGATCCAAGCGACAAATCTCCTGATATCGTCACACGAGATCCGATATATTCTTCACGAGCGAGGCGCACCGAAGGAGACAGAGATCCACGAGCAAACGATCCGACAGTATAACAACGATGCTGCGGCGAGAGCGACTCTCTGCAGGGCTCCATGGTGGACGGCCACAAGAGAGAGGGAGAGAGATGGCGTGTTGAGAATGTGTGTGTGTGTGAGAGAGAGAGTTGTTGTTCACAACTTGTGTAGTTGTAACCTAGAAGATCAAGGGGTGCCTCTTCTTATATAGTACTTTGGGAGTCCATGGATCACAATCCATGGACTATACAAAATCAATGGTTGAGATTGATTTGTGCTTATTTCAATGGCCAATATCTTGTTGGTAAAAACCAACAATAATTAATTTAATTTAGATTAAATATATATTGCTTAATAAATATGATTTAATCCAAAATTAAATCAATTAAACTTGGAGATAATGGAAAGGAGGCTCTCCCCTTCCTTATAGGAAGAGTGGACGACCACCCTTTCCTTGTAGGAACTGGTGGCCGTCCCCCTCTCCTATTAGGAAAGGGAGAATCTCAATACAATCTCCAAGATTGCATGATTCCATGTATCTCCAATATTTACAACAACAATTGCTGTAAATTATTCTACAAAAATAATTCATAATCCTTTGTGAATATTGCAATCTTACCATTGAAAAAATGTGACATTCACAACCCCAAAAAAATATAAATTACATTTTCGTATAATCGTCCAATGTGAATCCAATTCACATCAACATTTAATTAACAAATATAAGTTACAAATAGCTCTCTCTTATATATTATAAATCACATTTATAATATATGTGATTAATATGGATAGTGCTATCCACATTATCCAATATTCATGATAACTAAATCACATTTAATCATCTTGGATCTCTATTCTCATGTGCCTAAATAATATGAATCACGTTCACATTATTTACATCTTTGATAATCAAATCTCATTTAATTTATTAGATAACTCTTTGTATAATACGAATCAAATTCATATTATTCGTGATAATTAAATCACATTTAATTATCCATTTTCTCAATGCTCGGATACATATATCAACAATGAAATTATCCGTGAACTCTTTCAAGGATAATGAGCTTTCTCCACGAATACTTAGAGATAAGGACATGGCGATTGTATTTTTCCACGTATAGTGACTTGGATATTGAGATCACATCTCAAATCCAGATCTTACGGACCTCCCATAGATGCTTGATTAAATCAAGGCCGTAGATCCAATCTTATCATTACATTTGAATCACATTCAGATCACTGTCCAACACTTAGACCAAGATTAGATCACTTCTCTACTAAGAGGAGTCACTAAAATCCAGACCCGTTGCATCACTCCCTAGGAATAGAAGCATCATGGTTATACAATCGTTTATAATCACATCACCCTCAGGTATTCCCAATACCCGTACATCCTGCATATTGGAAGACCCAGAATAAACCAGAAGTATAAGATTAATTTTACACTATCTTAAGTTTTTCATCCGATCATTGGGAGTCGGTATCGATCATATAGTTCCCAAAAGCATATATCATACCTAAGTGTTGATCATATACTTTCCAAAAGCATATATCAAACCTTACAAATTCAGTCAAGCTTCCAAAGTGAGACGACCACACGCAGAATTTGATTCTTCCCAATATCCCATGAGTGAGCTCATTTCTTCAGGTTCAATAAATGAACCTGTATAATCCCTTTGAGAGATCGTATTACTCATATGCCCTTATATGCACACCAACGTGCCAGTGTATAGACCTTGATTATGTCATCAACCTATTGGTCTGCTAAATGTACATACTCAGACATATAGTAACACATCTATCTCTGGTCAGAGGATGCGTGCCTATATTGTGACAGCATACAACATAGAACTTTGGTTATCTCGATCTCGCTAAGTCAACTCTTTGACCTAACTTATCTAACACCCCTGAATCTCTATTCCCATGCAGAGGACCTCCATCAAGAGGTCGGTCATATATCAACCTAAATGAGAATGGATTGCCATCTCCTACTTTTGCTGGAGATCATCTCTTAACAATCATTTGACGGCGCTTGATGAGTCCTCAATCCAACTCTTTAGATGTTCATCCAAGCACCGACCTATATGATTCAATAATTGAATCAACAACCGTATGATCATCAAGATGGCCATGGTACATAATCCTAATTGTACTAAGGGACCTATTATGCAAATTAATTAGTCTTTATTTAAGATCAGGGAATGATATTTGCAATAGCATTTATTGCATAATGGCTTGCCGTGGGCTCGCATGTCCAATACATCCATCTCCACTGATCGAGCTCCTCCTCTGCACAAAATCGAACACCATAACTTGCTTACGAGGAGCATCACCCCCCCCAAGCTATGGGAGCTATAAGATCATTCTTGATCCTACAACTCGGATCAGGGTTCGTCTCAACCATCAAATCTACATAAGAGGAAACCCCTCAACCATCCGATCGACAACTAACGAGCCTCTAGCTTAAGGTGGATTCGAAGAATAAAGGAACAACCACGTTAGTCCAAACCACAACCTCGGTCCGGACCTCGCTCTCACGTGCAAGAGGCACGTGACCTGGCAATTTTGCAGAGGTGCCTAAGAAGATTCAGAAATCACATTTATGCCCCATCTAGGGAAAATTTCAAAGGCATCACTTTGACTTTGAATAATTTCATATAAGCCTCTCTTAGAACCTGAAATGAATAAAAACTTTGTTTTATTTACATTTTTGTCTCTAGAACTTCAACATTGCATATCTTTCTCATTTTATCTGAAAATTGCGTAATTTTACCATTTTGAAGCTTGATCTATGCCTTTTTTATATAATTTGTGGACAAATCAAAGCTTAAATTAACTTAGGTATTATTTAAGGAATGCATTGCTCTGTGTAGTCTTGATTGAATAGAATTTGTCAATTATATTTTGAGGAAATTAATCTTTTTGCAAGGGCTCAATTAAGTGTATCTTTTAAGTACTTGAGCACTCGTGATCAAAATTGTTCTTTATAGAATAAATAATTATAGGGGCATTAAGCTTTTGAATCCCAAGAGTCATTAGTATAGTGGATGTCAATCTTGTGCATGATTTCACTCTTGAATATTTGGATCCTACAAAATCGAATTTTTAATTTGAGGATCCGCATATGATCTATGATTCGTTCAAGGATTGAATTGATCACATTATTAGAGTATAAAAGTATAATCACATATTTAATTTTCTTTCTTTCACTCTTTTATGTTTATTTGCATTTGCATATATAACATCTTAGCTTTATTTAATGAACATAGAAATTATTATTACAGTTAGTTAGATACATAGATTGATTTGAGTCATGCAACTAAAGAACACAGTTCCTTGAGTTCGATCTTAGTATACTTACCAAGTTAAGTTCGCTACATATTCAAATGTTGTGGTCTTTAATCACATGTTTTCTTTCTCGCTATACTACGATAATTCAACATTTTTAAGAGAGGTAGAAAAAAGAATTCAGTGTGTCATTGCTGCCACCTGGACTGTCAGGTGTAGAATTACATGCTCGATTATTACAGTCGGTGGTGTGTGCTGATGATATGCTTCACAACTTTGGGTTAGATCATAACTGGACAAAGATGGGCATTCCTTGAGAGTTACCGTATTGGTCAAAAGTGTTTTCTAAACATAATATGGATGTGATGCACATAGAAAAAAACATGTTTGATAATGTATTTCACACAGTATTGGGCACTCATGGGAAGACAGAAGACACATAGAACACATGAAAAGATTTAATGAACATATACACCCGTCTAGATTTGTCTTGGGTAGAACATGCATATGGTTCCTTTTACATGCCAAGTGCGAAATAAACTCTAAGCAAAGGCCAAGTGAAGGAAGTGTATGCATGGGCCTAAGAATTGAGATTTCCATATGTCAATGTTTTGAATATTTCGAAACTACTTGATTAAAAGAAGAATTATTTTAAGGCTATGACACACCACAATTGTCATGTTTCCGTGGATCAATTTTTACTGATTGCATTCAAGGGTTTTCTCCTAAAAACAATTGTAGATGTTTTGATAGATCTCAGAAACATTCTCACGTACATTTGTTCGTCAAAGATCATTGTCTCTAACATGATGACTCTAGAAAATAATGTATAGATTCTTCAATACAATGTAGAGAAGATTTATCCACCATCGTTCTTTGATTCAGTGGAGCACCTTATGGTACATGTGACATATAAGACTAAGGTTGGAGGACCATTAAATACTGTTGGATGTATCCATTCTAGAGGTATTAGTAATGAGTCCTAATTCACCCTACGTTAATTATGGGGAATTATTGAACATTTAAATTAATGTGGAACGTGTCATTGTCGGGCAATCGAAATCGGTCAAGAAATAACCACAAGAAATTTAGTCAATTTTAATCAATGCGGGTTTATGTTTATTTTATTTGGGAAAGTCCCAAGGTCGAACTCAAGGAGTCAAAGGAACAACCTAGAATTTTGTATATTAAAGTTCAAGCACGATTTTCGAGACGATATGTTTTTTGTATTTTAAATGCAATTTTGGGATGCAAAATGCAAATGTAGCCAATTTTAGGAACTAAAAAGTAATTTTGAATCTGACGATGTCCGAAAAATACAAAACTTGGCCAAGATGTCAATGATGATGAAATGAATGCACTTTATTTTTTTTGGAATTTTTAGATGCAAGATAAATATTTTATGAATTTATGAATGCAAATACAATGAAGTTCAATAATTAGTTATAAAAAATAATAAACCTAATTATTTCCAAGAGATAAAATTATCCAAGATCTATCACTTGGTGATTGATTCAAAAAAATCCTAAATCTTGAAAATTTTGGATTTAATACATATTAAAAATTAAAGATTGAAATATGCAAAATGATTTTTACAGGGAAAAATATGCATGCAAATATAATTCTTTTTGGGCACAATGTCAAACACAATTAATTCTCTTATTCACGAATTTTTGGCAATTTTCAGAGTTATGGTTAATTACTTATGAGTTTTGAGGCACAAGATGGGTACAATATGTCAATTTTTGCAAGAATAATTAATCATTAATTAACCACAAGCAATAAAAATATGATGATTAAACTACACTATAGAGAATTACTTGTAGAACATTATGCTAATTTTAATGAATAAAATGATGCAATAATAAAGCTCAAATAAAGGGTAGAAGACAGCTGTCTGTCTGCAGTATTACAATAAATATAATAAAGAGAATATGCAATAGAAGGACTTGAATATAAATACCTATCCCTAGAAGGGGATTTTTGCAAAAGTACCAGGAAGTCATGTGTGTGTCACATGGCCCCTAGTCGGGGGGGGGGGGGTGGTTTCTGAGAATAGGGGAACTCCGGGGGGGCGAGGTGGGCTTCTGCAATTTACCCAAGTGGTCACTTGCTACGCACGTGACCCTGGGTGCTGGAGGATTGTTGCGCAAATAGGAAGATAGGCAGGGGTCTTCCGCAATTATCCCACCCACACACGTGGGGTCACGTGAGGTGGATTCCCCCCAACCGCGTGTACGATGCACGTGGTGGGGGTCTCGGGCCTGCTGCACAACCATCAAAGGAGGAGGAGGTAGGGCTTCCCGACGGAGCTGCGAAGCATTGCGGGGAGCAGCTGGAAGGTGGAGGATCTGGAAACGATGGATGGTCCGGTGCGGCTGAGTGCAGCTCTCGATGTGGCAGAGGAGCGAGCGGTGTCGGAGTTGAAGGTGATGAAGCGGAGTAGCGTTGAGAGGAGCTCTTGGAGGTGGCGATGCTGGTCGATGGAGGTGTCGTCGTTGGCTCAACAATGATGGTTGGAGCAAGCCAGATGCGTAGGGGGGCGCGCTGTGATAAGGCTGAGATGCGCCTTGGATCTCGTCGAAGGGGAGAGGACCGGGCTGTCACCACTGGCCCTCGCCAAAATGCAGTCGGCGGACGTCGAATGAGGGGGGGGGGCGCTCGAAGTTAAATAGGAACGGGAGTGGGAGGCCAGAGATGGAAAGGGAGATCTGGGATGAGATTCGACGAGGATCTTGATTGGCGATGGTAGCGGTGATGTGCTAGAAGAGGGAAGGTGGTGGTGCGACGGTGACCCAAGAAGGAAGGCGGTGGCCGCCTCCCGATGGGGAAAGTTCGGGGAGACGACGACATGTGCTGGGCACGTGCGCAGGAGGCACGTGCTCTGCACGTGCATCTTTTTTTAAATTTTTTTGATTTTTATTTTTATAAACAAAGAATATATAAAGGGTTCCTAAATTGGTGACACGTGGCAGCTCCAGTAGCTTCCACGTGTCAGCCATAGAAAATTTGAAAATAAAGGAAGAAAAATAAAAAAGAAAAAGTAAATGACCTCAGATCGAAAAATTTTCTTTATGAAAGTTGCTCATTTGCTCGTCTCAACGAGATCTACAACTTTCATGAAGAGATCAAAACCTAAAACGATCATTTGCACAAAAGTAATATTTTTGGGGTACTTTATATACATAGAATAGCTTGATTTTTTGGTTTTATAATTTTTTTTGTCATTTTAAAACTAGATAAAAATCTGAAATACATATGATAAAATCAAAGATAAATATTTACACATTACTCTATTTTTTTGGATTTTTATTAATTAGGAAAAAGAAGAAATAAAATAAAACACGAAAAAGATAATTTTTATACAGACAATTAGTAAAGACTCGAACTCAATTAGTTTATTTGATTTCAAGCTCAGTTTGGATTTGGATTTTTACACATTTTAATAAAACTTTTATCAAAGAAGACAAATTAAAAAGAAATAAAATCAAATGAGTCAGTTATGTACATAAAATAATAGGTTAAAAACCGTTAAAATACAAAATGTACAAAAGATGCCCAAACAGAACTTTCACATATAAGCTCCGATTCCCTTGAACTTGGTCTTGTTTTGAAGTTATTTGAATGTACAATAGTTCAAAAGTGACTAGGATCAAATCATGAACTAGATGAGGAAGATATATAGGTTTTAGTCAATCCTAGAACTAGGGTATGGGTTTTTTTTCCACTTATTTAGGTTAGTGATTTTTTTATATTTTTGATTTATTCTTATTAGTGATATGTACACAATGGAGGTGATTTTGGGACAATTGGAGTTAGCATGAATTAGTTAAAAAATAAGGAAAGTTAGGCTATTTACAGGTCAATTGGACTTGATTTTTGGCTTCTTATTTTGTGCAATGCAATAATAAGTGATAAAATGCCATTCTTATCAAAACATGCATGAATGCTAATTATGCAGAATAAATGAATAAATACCAATGCTTTTTAAGGATTAGAGCTTAATTAGTGACTTTTAGATATGAATATGAGATTCATCAATTAGTAAATACATAATATTATTAGTAATTATTTTTTTCCAAAGAATGGGTCTACATAGGTATATGGTCTTTCTAAAATGTAAGGTTTGGAACAAGAACAAGCCAACGAATCCATAAGTGCACAACATCATGGAGGAAGTTTCAAACTTTTGCATGAGATACCTATCTAAGGATGTCGAGGCCATTCATAACCGCCTTCCACGTAATGAAGTTCCAACCACATAAGTTGATGTCTCTCTTTCTGTGTTTCATCTGAGTGGGAGCCATGTAGAAAGGGAAGGACACTTATGATGACTGGTCGTGAAAAAGAAGCGATCGAAATATATGTTTTGGTAAATATAGGAAGTTTCGTCATATGCTGAGTATGTAACTACATAAAGTAAACATCTATGTCAAATGTAAAATCTTAATGTAATTTTTAACAATGCATAGAGTATAGGATCCTGTTATGGACAAATAATATAATATTCATCGATATTGAGGTGGTCAAAGAGTTTCAGAAGACGTTTACAACGTAGTTTAAAGAGCGTGTTAGATCATTAGACTTGTCTGATGAGAAGTCTAAAGTGTTACAAGACTTCATTTTGGGTCCAAATTACGCAGTGAACTCTTTTAACGATTTCTATGCTAATGTATCCAGATTCCACTCATCAAAAGGAGATAAAGATTGTCTACACATAATTCAGGTGCTTTGTTTTGGGATCTTGTTAGAGCGAGGACAACTTGAGCTACTATGGGATTCTCCAAGTGGTGATTGAATTGGAGTACAATATGACATCACCAAAACCCTTATTTATTTTCTTGTGTCCACAATGGAGAGTTGGCATAGACTCATGGCATGACATAGCTAAGGCAATTTTCGATAGATATATAAGAAGGTTTGAGCCCTTTGTCTTAGCTTCTCAGGTTGAGTAGCTATGCTACATGCCTCAAATGGGAAAAAGCGAAAGAGTGGTGATACATTAACAATATTAAAAAGGATGACTCACATGTACATTGACACGAGCAATTTTCAAAATAAAGTCAAGTTTTGACGGGCTTATTGATTTCTGAATGAAAACATCCACAAAAAATTTCGTTACTCTTTAGGTGATGGGTTAGTGAATGCTAATAACCTCATTTTTTATTCAATGTATTTAATTTTAATTTCGATGATAATTTTCTTGTTCAATGCTAATTTTCTAAATTGCATTTGATTGCAGTGATGCTGATCACAAGAGGTGGTGGTTCTTCCTATGGTAGATGTAGCGGTTTTGGAGACGACATCTGACCGTTTCCATTCCATTATGAGGATAATAACTATTTTTAAAAATTAATATTCTTATTTTATATAAATGTCCCAATTTATTATTTTTTTGTATTCCCTATTACAGTTGATGGATCATTGGATACAGAGGTGAGCACATTTGTTCAGCAGTGCATCGCTCTTGGTATGGAGGTGCCCGCACAACTACTCTTATATGCGGTACCTACTATGACCTTGCCATGCCCTTCCAACGATCATCATCCTACTCAACGATCTTAACACCCAAATCAACTGATGCCATATGTGAAAGATATTCAAGGATCTTCTACCATTACTCATCACACCACCTCTCCAGTCGTGGCCCCAGTTACACAGTGCTTTTTGTAGCTCCTTCCCGATAGGTTTCTTTTCCCTATATTTTCAAATTTCCATTAATTCTGATCTACTATATCAAACTTATACGATGAAGTTATATGATACAATTATACATTAAAGGATACACATAATGTAACGAAGGAGCTGTGCAAGGCGTGGAAGAGATTCCAGGATTGTGATGACTATAAATGGACTCATATGATGCCATTTAACGAGCATGGGATCTTGGATGGTGTCTATGTAATTTAAATTATTTGTATCATATTAAAATATTCTTTTGACTCATATAGGTTTGATGAAATACCTGTGAAATGCAGAGTACCTATGACATTTGCCTCAAGTACATTCAAGAAATGTTACGTATCACATTGACTCGAGTAGCCAGTAATATGATCACCTACAACATTTAAAGAGCAAGAAAGGTCGCTTTAGCTAAGTTGGATGGGGAAGTTTACTAGGAGAGGGTGAAAGAATTCTTCCCATCTTGGTGCACTCTTGAGAGGTAATAAGTTTGTGCTCATTTATATTGTTTATACAGTGTTTAAATCCCTTATAACAATATTTGCTTCCAAATAGATGGATTTGATATTGTGATATCTTCGCTTTTGAGGATTTTGGGAGGAGTTTGTTGTGGGAAGGGCTAATACAGGGAAGCAAGAGTTCAAATCAAATAGTGGTGCCAAGAGCTTCGGGGTAGTGAGAGATGAATTAGTAAGTATTTGTCAAATTTAGAATTTAACTAACTTTAATTCTATTTTTAATTAAATCTTTATGACAACATGAAGCTATGTAACTTGAGCTAATGATGGGAGAAGACCCACATGCGAGGTAATTAATGGTCCACAGAAGAAGCTCATGATGTGGCTGTGAGTTATTCTCGGATGTTAGCACCCCTTTAATTATTAAATAGGAAATTTAAGTATAATTAATAAAATGTGTGTTTAAGAGGACCATTACGATGAGCTCTTCGAGGAGAAGTATGACTATCTTGCCCCTGAAGACTGCCCACTTTTAGACACCAAGGTACGATAAGAGGTCATCGATGGACATCAGGTGGGGCCCAACTGATGACAATCCTTATGAGGGCTCTACCCTATATTTTCATCAAAATTCTAGTTGCGGTACTCTAGGTGCCGTGACTATATACAGTCCACCAACATCATAATATGCGCAACCATCTGCGATGCCTGCTGTAGACCCAACCCAGATGGATACTAGCTCCACAAATATTAACAACATTTTGAGATTAATGAATGTCCCGGAGAACAGACTCAATGTCCTTGAATCAGTTGGCGGTCTGTAATATTACATGTGATATTTTATTTTTTTGCAAGATAGTGTTATTGATATTTTTTTGAAATTTAAGAATACTTGTAGGGGTGGAAAGAAGGTCTTTGATTATGACGATGATAAGAGTCACAAGGACGAAGATGAGGATGACAATGAAGTGAAGAGAAGGATCAACCTAGGGACAAGACACAACGATTGAATCATCATAGAATCATCATCCGTGAGAGGGATGTCGAAGTAGAGGAGGGAGCTGAGAGGGAGAGGCAAAGGGAGAGAGAAAAAGATAAATGGAAGGGATCCTGCATAGATGAAAGAAGTGATAATGTGGCACTTCTTGTAACTTAAAATTTAGTTTTCACTCTTTGTCATTAACAATATGCTTTTAAGTTATGAATGTGCTTGTAAAATACTTAATGTTGTGCGTCATGCCTTGTTTGAATGTAAATATGGATTCCATGCAATTATTGTATTCTTATACATGCACATTTATGTGATTGTTGTATGCTTCCACATGTATACTTAGTAACAATTGAAGAGCGAAAGGATCGAGGAAATTAAACCAATTATTATTTTTTATACTAGAATCAGAAAATATGACTACATGTAGTCCCCTACGTAGTCGCATACTCTGTGTTTATTAATATGTTGGTTGCAATTGCTACGAGCATGGGGGGCCACTATATTTTCATGCCACGACCACATTACGACCACATTGTGGTTGTAACCACATTTGAGGTCCTGCTCATACAATCACAAGTCGTACAATGACATGTAATCAATATGGCTAAAATGATCACATTATGAGTATGATGCAAGCAGAATGAGACTACATTTGTGATTGCATTATCTATGGTTTCTTGTAGTTAGAATATCAAACCACAAAGATAGTGATTTTTTTGTGGAAACCGAAATAGGTAAAAACCACGACCCATAACCTTGTTATAGGATTTCCCCTTCTCTCTCTTGGTGAGGCATGTTTCCACTATTCTAGCAATACTTTAAACCAAGGGTAGCACAACCTCTCCTACAACATGTACCCTTCCTTGGACAACTCCCAAAGGAAGATTTTATCTCTCACAAGGAAAGAAATCCCCAAAATAGATTCCTATACAAAAAATGTTGAACAGAAAAATAATTAAGCAACAAAATCAAATTCAAAAGCTTACACACTGTCAACGCATAATTTTATCGAGAAAGATAATGATCTTAGTAGAGCATAGAGAGAACAAACAACTTTAGTAGCTAAACAACTTTGGATTAAAGAGAGATCAAAATGCAAAAATGCTAAAAGACCTCGAATATCGCATAAGAACAACACTCTTTCTTTTTCTTTGAGTGTAGAGAAAGTTTCTCGTTGGTCGTGTGTCTTAAAAAATGAGCCATAGGGTCCCTTATATAGGGTTGGCCTCAAAAGAGATGCCGGTGATAAAAGAATTAAAATCCCAATGCTTTGATTTCCAAAAATCAAGAAACAATCCATCATTGAAATAATTTGATCGATCATGGGTGATTGATAAGTCACACAAGGTTATTGATCAAATTTGACCATTGAACAATAATTTGAAAAGTGGTCGATCATGATCAAAGTATGGTCGATCAGTGGTGATCGATCATGGATAACACTATAGTTGATCATGCCAGAAAATCAATAATCAAGATCTGATCGATCAAGATCAAAAGATGATTGATTATATGTCCAAAGAAATGATTTTGAGTTTTTGAAGATTTCATCGTTTTACTTGCTGATCAAGAATACGCAAAAACTATAAGACTGTTTCTCAACACATAAAAAAACTGTAATGTGTCACATCAGTCTCCTTTTCTTGTCCTTGGCCTCCAAAGTCTTTAAATCAGTTGACTTTTGGAATTGAAACATTCTTTGATTCTTTATGTAAGTTGATTCTGAGCATTGGGACTTCAAGCTGAGGCTTTAGAGTTTCTTTTGGCTTTCAGTCAGCTTCGTAGCTTTTCTACACTTTTCATCAAAGAGCTTCTACTTGAAAAGTCAATCAGACTAAAAAAACAAATATACAAGAAGGTCAGTAGCCAAATCTAAGTCACTAACTAAAAAGGCTCTAGTTAAGTCGGCCACTACAACAACTAACATGTGGAGTACTTCGATAAACAACATGCTCGCCCCTCTATATATTTCCATTCCCGAAAGCACATATATCTGAATTTCAATATTTTTAATTTCATTTTTATTTTACAAAAGGAACCTAGATTTATGCATATTATTAACCACTTTATTTTCATTATTTTAATAAAAAGGTATGTTATTCATTTAGGAATTCTCTTCATGATGAAAATTTTGTTGTATTTTTTATGTCAATGCATGATTTATTAAAATTGCTTTGTTGAAAGATTGTATAGCTTACACAATCATGCTTTTGAAATTCCTAAAAAATTTAAATACAACTCAAAACAATCCCAAAAATTCGTAACTTGTACCTTTCATTGAGATTAACATGCCTCCAAAAATTAAGTTTATTGCATGTGTCGTGTTCCAAATAAAGTTTAGTGATTTTAGTACTTTAATTTTAATTAATTCCACACACAGTATTTTCTAAATTTCGAAGTCTCGTGGATTCTACACTAAAATATTTATCTAATATAAGTTTAGTATATGTTAATATTAACTTGTGAATTCATTAGAAATAATTTCCTAAAATTTTCTCTATTTGCATTAAAATTTCCTAAAAATCATATTTTATCCATAAAATAGAAAAATATTAGTATATTTATTTTTCTTAATTTTATGATTGGATCAACTTTCATAATTTTAAATTTTATTTGTTTTAAAAAATTACATAAAAAACAAAAAAAAACATATATTTTTGATGCATGCATATTAAATTATAAGAGGATAAAAAATATAGTTCACATAGGCCTTTATTAATCCCTACATAGGAAAAACATAAATGTGCCAAAACACCACCTTTATATAATTCCTAGGAAGTTATACATTTGTTATAATCATTGCATTGTATTTTTTCCTCTAACATTTGATTTTAAAAATTACAAAAGGTTTTATTAAGAAAAATTTTTGTACGTTAAATCCAAAAATATTTCTTTCTTTTCTTATTGTGGTTTTAGCCTTTAAATTGAATTACAAGATACCATCATAGGGACCAAATTGTTTATTGTATATATTCCATAACTTTAGCATATTAAATTTATGATATATATAATTTTTATTTCATTTTTTCATTAATTTTATATTTTTTGTGTATAATTAACACATTAAAATGAAATTAAAATTAAAATTAAATAAAAAGATGTCTTATGATTTTGTATATACTAGATATATTCCCTTTCTTTAGTTTTAATTTGTTTTTTTATTATTTATTAAAAATAAAAAATACGTTAATAGGTAATTATGTTTCTATTATTTTTTTGATTTATTATATATAATTTTATTGAAAATTAAATAAAAATATATAATTGCAAAATCGAGTATCTTATGCTTTTAAAATACCTTAAAAATTTATCATGTACATGTTCTTTGTTTTACTTTTGTTGTTTCAAGTAGTGTTGTATATCTCAATGAGATCTACAACTTTCATTTTTATCATTTTTCTATTTAAGTTTTAATTTTATTTCTTTTTAATTTTATCCTTATTTTATTTTATTTTAGCTTGGTCAACCTTATGGTCAAACATGGTCATTATTCATCGATCCTCCTCCAATCCACCGTATGAACCTAGTCACTTGGTGGAACATCAATGTCTACAATGACCTCTCTGCACACATACTCCCTCACCAAGGCTGCCACCACCATAACCATTCCATCACGAATACCACATCAAAAAATCAACTTTCAACATTTGCCCGCTACTCTGATCACCTCATCTCAAGTTCATCGAAACCTAACACCCATATCAAAACCCTCCATTATGCCCACATTTCACACCATTCATCATTTTGTGTGAAGAATGTGTGTGTGAGAGAGAGATTGGGAAATGTTATGCACCATTGGTGAAAACAGTTGCGGCCTTTCTTGGAACGATGACCTCTCTCTACCTAGGCATGATACCAAGCTCAAGAAGCTCTGCTGTGGAGCTCCATCAAGCCTCGTTAAGCTTATTGCATGCTGGTGACTCGAGCAACAATTTGAGTCTTCTTCAAGCTTCTTCCCAAGTGAAACAACCTACATCTTCCACTTACCTGTGGTCTTCAATCTCTTCTTCCTTCTTTTTTTTGTTTTTTATTTTATTTCTTTGATTCTGCTCTTCCATCTTCGTCCCCCTTTACGTTCTTCTTCATTGTTATTGATATGAATATCCCAATCAACACCTCCTAGACCAACTCATCTTCATTCTTGCTCTTCCATCTTCATTGTTATTTACCAGAGAGTAGCTCATCACCTTCCATTTTGCATAGGAGTTCCACTACCATTCCGATTTCCTTTTCTTCACCAATCACTGAGCTATCGAGCTCAAGTGGAGATCCGCCATACTTTTACAGGTATCTAGAAGATCCAAACCATAGTGAAAACCATCCTCGAGTAATATGAGTCCTACGATCAGACGTACGCTTTTCCCCAATCCTTGATCTGCATTGTCTACATGTCCCAAACTTCAACCGCCTAATCAAAGCAAAAACGTTGCATCCCAACCGATCAATCCTTAGTTTTTCTATGTTCTTACGTGTAGTGGCACATTTTTAGTGCTACCCTCTGATCTTCAAAGAACAACAATGTGGGCCACTCCAACACCTGACTCGTGGATTACGTGGATAAACAACATGCTAGCCACTCTGTTTATTTCCATTTTTGGAAGCTCCCATATCCACATTTCAATTTTTTAATTTCAGTTTTCATTTTAAAAATATGACCCTAGCTTTGTGCTTGTTATTGCACACTTTATTTTCAACATTTAAAAATAAAATATAACATGTTATTCACTAACTAATCCTCTTCACGGCGATGTTTTTGTTGGATTTTTATGATTAATGAATAATTTACTAAAATTACTTTGGTAAAAATTACATAGTTTACCCAATCTTGCTTATGAAATTAAAATAAAATCAAACATATCTCTTAAAACCCCACAATTCACTTAGTAATTTTAGTATTTTAATTTTAATTAATACCACACATAGAATTTTTCCTAAATTTAAAGTCCGATAGATTCTGTATTAAAATATCTTTTGGCATATTTTTGGTTTCCATCAACATCATTATGGATATATATATATATATGGAAATAATTTGCTAAAACTTTTTTCTATTTACATTATAAATTCATAAAAAAAATCACATTTTATAAAAAAATGAAATATATAGTATATGTCATTTACTTGATTTTTATCTTGATCCAAATCTTATAATTTTTGTTTTTTCGTTGTGTCAAAAATTGTATAAAACTCTAAACTTCATGTATTTTTCATGCATGCATATTAGATCATAAACAAAAATATCCCATAGCTTTTAATATTCTCTACTTAGGAAAAATATCAATTTGTTAAAACTTCAGCTTTAGATAAGTTCTACATATTTAGAAAGTTAGAAGCTATACATTTGTCCTAGTCTTTACATTGTAATTTCATTCCTCGAAAATTTTCTTTTAAAAATTCCTCAAAAATTTTAAGATAAAATAAGATATTTCAACTCCAAAATATTTTCTTACATTTTTATTTTGTTTTGGGCCTTTATCTCGACTTGCAAAAATACCCCCGTAGGTAAATTACTCCTAGGTTTAAACACATCATCTCATTCACATTTGCATTTCATATATTTTGTATCTCATATTGCATTCACTTTTTGCATAATAAATCAAAAAAGTTTGATTATTGTGAATAACATTCACTTGGTTACATGATTTTATTTAACCAATATTTGCCTCCTTGTGTCTAACCTTAGGATTGCCCAATTAAAATAAAGATTGTTTATTCCCATCACATTAATTGATTAATTTTTAAGTGGTTTTGATTAGCTTCTTCTTATAAATACTACAATAAACTTGGAATGATTAAAATCGGTAGAACACGACTCTTCAAATGGTTTTGTTGCAGGTTGATTATGCTTCATGGATAATGTCCTACCAACCACCCATGCCTAACAAGCTTAAACTCAGTCCACTTAGGAAATCCAGAGTGGTCATTCAACTGGCTGACTGATACATTAAGAGGTTGGAAGGATAGCCCAAAAATGTTGTCATAAATTTCCTAAGTGTCGAGCATAAATTGGACTTCCTTGTATTGGGCATGGAGCACCTTAGAGATTTGTCATTGTCTCCCATCATATTTGGGAAGCCATCCCTAGATTTGTTAGTGCATTGGATAGTTGACTATGAGACAAAGACTATCGACTTCCATGAGCAAAGCATGTTCAACATGGCCTATGTGAATACACCCTACACTATGTCTCCTCAACATGCTACCAACAATAGTAAATGTTAAGCAATAGATAAGTCTTACCATTTTATTTCTTTCAATCAGACCTTTCTAGATTGATTGTTAAGGGGAACCTTGTCTTCTCACAACATGGCATTAGGAAGTCACATGATACCATTATTGTTGAGTCGATTTATAGTATTGAGGAGTCCTAGAACCCATTACGGATATTAGAAATCATCAATCACAACTTACATTACCCCCTAATGGATAGTTTGTATGTCACAAAGAAAGTCATGGTGACATTATTAGCCACTTCCTCCGCTTGTGGATTAGTCATGAGCAAAAGCCCTTCATTAACTGGATACTGACGCTTCAAATTTTATCGACCATTCTGGGATCCGACTCCCAAGCCTACAATGAGAAATTGAACTAGCCACATGAAAAGAGTGCGGGTTAGTTCGATTTTCAGTCAGCCGGGCAAGCATCCTTGTGTAGAAGCTGATCGTGAGTCAGATTCAAATTCAATACTATTTTATCGAAGATTTCGATGTCTGCACACACCTTATACATTTTATCACTCCATGATTGCACAAGAATATTTCTCGTAAACCTTGTTGATGTATGTGCATTCTCCTTCCATATTGTAAATGTTTCCATTTATGTCCATCTATCCCTCATTCTCCACATCACTTTGAAGGCAAGGGAATACACCTCACACATCACAGATGTGTGGATATCACATCGTATACGATCTAGGTCGACTAGTCATAATAGTAATAGGGGTAGCATAAATTAAAACTTTTCAATGAAACCACATGATGTGGGAACCATTCCTATGTCATTTCATCATGATCACACATGAGTAATAGAATTACCTCTTGTAGTGCGATTGCAATCCACGATTCTCTAGACAAAGAGACATCCTATCTCAAGTCCGATCCAACGTAGAGAGCCCTTGTGAGCACGTGGATGAGACACGTGTTTCCCACAATCCGAAGCGATGATCCGAGTAAGGAACCTCCTGATTTCGTCTCACGAAATCTGTTGCCTCCTTTACAAGCATGAGGCATTAAAGAAGATGAAGTTCCATGAGTAATCAATCTAGATGCACAATGGTAGTACGATAACGATCACATACTCCCAATCCTAGGGCAATGGATGGTCACAAGGGAAGATAAAGAGCTGGGACATGTGTAGAGAGAGAGAGATCCGTTGTTTCAACTTAATTGTATAAACAAAGATCTAGGGTTAGACTTTCTTTTATACAAAATTGTATGGCTAGGATGAACTCCTAATAAAATTAATGGTTAAGATTTTATTGCAACAATTTGAAAAATTATAATTAAATTTAAAAGGAAAATTAAGTTGAAGACATTCTTCAATAAACTTAATTCAATTAAAATCAATCTCATGTGGATGAATTAGGAAGGAGGAAAGCCTCCTTCCTAACAGGGGGTGGACAACCACCATGGAGCATTCTCCAAGGTCATCCATTGCTATTAGGATTGGAGAGACTCTCTCTCCTTTCCTAATTGATGATATCTCAATCTCCATTAAATCTTCCACATTTTGCAACAAATTTATTGATTAAATTTTCACCAAAATAATATTAAATTGTTTTTTTTTACAATTAAAATCATGTTATTGATAATTATGAATCATATTCAACCACCCAATATTAAACATAAATCACATTTACATTTAAGTGTACAATGTGAATCCAATTCACATTTAATTTTATAATGTTAATCCAATTCACATTAGCTTAAAATTGTAAATCTTATTTACAATTAAATACCTCTATGATATTATGAATCACATTCATAATATTTATGATTATTGTGGATAATCTAATCCACATTAATCTTATCTATGATAATTAACTCCAATTTATTTATTTTAGATGCCTCTCTACCAATGCCCAAATAATGTGAACCATATCCACATCATTAATGATAATTAAATCCTATTTAATTATCAATACTCCAATGCTTAGATATTATCAATAATGGAACTATTCTTGAATTCTCTCAAGGACAATGTGCCTTCTTCACGGATACTTAGGGTTAAGGACATGACAAATGTATATTCCATGTATAGTGACTTGAATACTGGGATCTGATCTCATATCCAGATCTAGAAGACCTTTCAGAGCTTTCTGATCAAGTCAGACATAATATCTAACCTTCTAATTGCATCTGAATCATATTCAAATTAACGTCCAACATTTAGACTAAGATTAGATGACTAGTCTACTGAGTGGAGTCACTAAACCCAAACATGTTTCATCACTCCCTTAGAATGGAAGTGCCACGGTTATACAATCGATTAAGATCATATCACCCTCAAGTATTCCCAATATATGTACATCATGCATACTGGAAGGCTTAGAATAAACCTGAAGTTCTGATCAAATTTGAATTGTCTTCTTCAAGATTTTATCATTAAGTTTCTGATTCGATCATTGGGGGTTGGTATCAATCATATGCTTTCCAAAATAATATATCACATGCACAAATCCTATCATGCTTCCAAAGCAAGACGGCAATCGATGGACTTTGGTAGGTCCTAATATCTCATGAGTGAGCTCATGTCTTCTAGTTCATTAGTGAACATGTATGATCCCTGTGAGAGATCATATTACTCATATGTGTGTATTTGGGGATCAAGACACCATTATAGGGGGTGAATAGTGGTTCGAGTTGCCTTTGAAAATCTTCGTGGAATAACCAGTCAGCACAGATAAAATATTCAAGCAGACTAATCAACACACTTGCGTAGTATTTTTATGTGGAAACCCACTGATGAATGCCTATTTCATTCACCTTTATTCTTCCATATTGGCTTTAGATTCCTAGTAAAATGAATTTAAATGCCACTAACTTGTATGAATTAACATCCTAACATTTGTCTATAAATACTTGTATTTAAACCCAAAATAAAAGAATAAAGAAAAGGAAAAAAATAAAGGAGGTATCTATGATACTAACCACCCCTGATTACCGAGACCAAGTATGGACTAGGTTGACTGGAAATAAAGTAAGGGGAGATAGGGTGTAATATTTTACAAAAATACCAAGAAAACTCTAACTATTCTAAGTACAAAAAATTGTGTACGTAACTCAGACTTATAGTATTTTATTTATTATCGTACACACTAAAAATAATAATGTGTTAAACATAAAACTTGTACATAATAATGTTTAGATATTAAAACATTATTGGAAAAATAAAAGATACACCTGACACATGATAAATATCTTCTCTGAAAATGATTTAAAATGAACCAAACTCATCTGAAAAAGCCGCAAAGGAAACTTCATAGATTAATATCTTCTCCATATGAATTCAAAATGAACCAAACTCACCTCCATTATATTCCAAATTGAATTATCTAAAAAATGAAGTGATTCCATCTAAATTGGAGTTAGGATACAAAAGCCAGCTAATTGGGGTATTTGGGTACTTGTATATCTATTTAATAAGTCTAGATAATTTATTATGTATATTCCTAGTCTCCTATTTTTAAATCATTTTGCATAACATATACAAAATACAAATAAAAATTAAAAACTTTCAAAAATACCAAAAAGAATTAACAAATACTAATACATAATAATATACCTACGTTGTAAATAAATGTACTTATTTGTACATATAGATATAATCGTAAAAATACAAAAAAATAATTAATTATTTTTGGTATTTTATACAAAAATAACAAAATAAAAATATACATGCATAGTATATAGGTATAAATACCTATAGATAATGGTATATAAATAATAAAGCCTTTAAAATAAGTTGATAAAAAGGAATAGAAATCAATAAAATATAGTTTGAAAATAAGAAACATTTTTTTATCTTTTGGGTTTTTAAAAATAAGTTTTTTAAAAATAAAATTATTTGCTATTTTATATAAATAATCTCCCATTTATTATTTCAATACAGTTTTTATGCGATGATATGGACCAACGGGGGAACGTGGAGTGTTGACCCACTGTCAACAATCCCCCTTACGCCCTAGATCCACAGAATCTATGCTCTACCTCAGCTTCTCCAATTTTATATGCATCTTTTTATCATCTACGCATCCTTTCAGCCTGATTCCTTAATGAAAGATGATCGCTCGATCGAAGATCATCACGTTCTATCATTAGTTCCCACCAAACCCCTGATGAATATGCATTTCATCATCTTTAATCATTTATTTTAGATTAAAATCCCTTATAGAACACCTGTAAAGTTCACTAAATTCATTTTTTATTAACTCTAATTCTTGTGTAAATATTGTATATTTATCACTATTTTAACCTAAAATAAATAAATAAATAAATAAAGGAAAAATAAAGAAAATAAAATACAATATACATATAAGAGATACAAGCTGAATCAGATCTCAAGAGAAGGTCAAGACTTGACCTGATCGACAAGGAATAAAGTAGGGGGAGATAAGGCCTAATTACCAGAAAATCTAGAAAATTTATTCGTCACTTGTATATATTCATCATATGAACATTATTGTCTATATTACACATTATTTCATTAATTTATCAATTACAAAATCCTTTGTAAATAACAATTATTTCTTCTTAAAATTTGTGAATAAAATTCTTTTCTAAATAGTAAAAATAATTGCAACACAAATTTGTATATATTGTGTTAATTACATCACTATGAAAAAGCCACAAAGCTCAATTTCCAAGATCAATATTTGCCCCTCCAAGACTCCAAATTCATCAAAGTCACTTTCATTGTACTCCAAATTAAATTATCTTTAAAATGGAGGTGATTTCATAAAAATTAGAGTTAAGGTGTGAAATGTGGCCAAGTGGGGTACTATTGTATATTTTACCACACACTCTGTATATTATTCAAATATTTATTTTGTTGTGCATATTTGTGAATATTGTATTTTAAATTAATTGCGAATATTATATTTGACTCATATACAATACAAATAAAAATCACAAAATAAAAAATCAACAAAAATAAAATCATGTATAGTGTATATGTATCACCATGTATAAAATGTGATTATACCTATTTAATTAACCTACTAAATTAATTCCTTAAAATCAAATAAAAATTTTATCAAAAACCTTATAAAATATTGAAATAAAAAATATTAACTTATGTATATATTTGTATAAATAAATAATTAAAAATCAATGTCTTGTATATATAGTTGTACATAACTATAAATAACCCTTTATTATTATTTTAAACCTTGTATATACATTATTTAATTAATGAAACATCACTATAATTAACTTTAATTTATTATTAACGTTTTTTATTAATATTATTTACTTAAATAAATTCATTTTTAATTTTTAATTAAATTATTTAACAATTTATTGGATTTTTGTCATCTAGTCTATTTTGTTTGTTTCACCCGCACCCTCTGATTGGCCAGGCCGGTCTGTTGACCCAGGTCAACAGGCTGGTCCTTGTCATCCGCCTCACTTCTCGCATTTCTGCCCGCTCTTCACCTAATTTTCTCACGCGTCTCATTCATTAACTGCTAGACTCCTTCTCCTATTTTTTTGCCCATTCACTCCTCTTGACCGCTAGCATCTTAGATCCATCTTCCATGCCTTGATTTGCTCTCATTTTGAATTTCAAATCTTACCGGAGGAATCCCTATAAATCATCCCCTTCCACCTCCACTGCCAGGTTGTTCCTTTCTTCTGTCTTCTCTACGCATTAGTCCGATCTCTGGAGTCGAGGTAGTGATAAACCTTCAATCTCCGTAGTTGGGAAAGTAGGTGGAGTCTTGAGGATTGTGATCCAGCCACACGGGCAGAGTGAAATGCCGTATTCCGACTCTCTGCCAGCCATAACAGATCGAGGATGATTTCATACCCATTCTTCACCTTAGGTATCATTAGGTATCTTAGATTCTATTCTGCAATTTTAATTCTGCATTTTAATTACTGTTTTATCTTAAATCGCCTGATCATCTTCAACCTCTGATCTCCAAATTAGAGGGGTTTTGACCATCTTCACCAACTTACGACTACCCCAAAATTTATGCCCCAACCTTATCCATCTCATATCAAACCTAATCACCCTCAGGTCCATCTAGACCCGAGGATCGGCTCCCATTCCGACCACCTCCACTGGAGCCTCTATTCTTTCACTATTATCCTATCTTTTGACCTAATATTTTGGCTGGAGTACACCTCCAAGCATGAGCATTTCATTTCAGGGCCAAGGGACATAGAAAGAGCTGATATTTGAGGAGAGGAGGTTTGCTTGGAGATTCTGACATTTCAACCTCTAGATCCTCATACATGCATCTTTGATTTATAATTCCTCCATCACTCGACACAGATAGTTAGCAGGAGCATGCTCGACCATTAATGAGAGAGATCTGGTGCAAAATGAGAGAGCTGCAGCCGATCCAACTTCGTCGAGGAAGATTTGCTTCCCAGTTCTTCCAGAAGCCCTTGCAGTCACATGATTAAGAACAGAGCACTAGTTTAGATCTCGGCCATCCATTTTGCCACAAATCTGAGCCGTGAGATTCATCTTCCAGATCATATCGAGACCCTCCACATGAAAGCCAATCTCCATAGTCCAATCCGATCTTCAATGCATCACGACCGCCCCCAGTGCCACCTCAATAAAGGGTAAAATTTCATTCTATATCTTGTAGTTGTTTCATTTTGCAAATAAGTCCTAGTGGACATATGTCGTCTTATAATAAGTTGAACATTTACACTGCAACCCTTTGCCTTTATTTTATTTACAATTTTTCTCTGTTTGAACTACACGTGTGCCTAGCACATGCCTTTTTGTTTATTTGCAAGAAATGATCTTCAATTTTGAGTTATTCATTGGACCTTAGGACTATTTTATTTTCGTTTGAATCCAGTCCAACAAGGTACGCGTGCCCACATAGGCGATTTCTTAGAAAATTTGTAAATTTTATCCTCGATTTTTTTATGTATTATTGTTAGTATTAGAACTTTAAATAATCGTATTTAGTTCCCTGTGTATCTGCATTTAATTTGCATATTAAAAATCAAATAAAAATTATCAAAAAACCTTAGAAAATTCCACAAAAATTCTGATAGGTTTCTGTTACATACACCTTGCACAGATTATTTGCATTTTGCATTTTAATTCTTTTTATTATTTATAAAACTCAAAAACAGTCCAGAAAATCCATGTTTGCATCCAAAAATCTATAAAAATTATAAAACTTATTCAAAAAATTCTAAAAAATCTTATGTGTGTTATTTTGATTTATTTTAGTTTCTATATAATTTTGGTCTTTTATTCCTCATAAAAATAACAAAACTCATAAAACATTCAAAAGAATAAAAAATCATAAAAATTCATTTAAAAATCTAAAAAATAAAAAACCCATATCTGGAATATATACAAAAAATATCTTTCTATGAGTGTACATTTTATCCATTTTTTACTTCATTTGCTATTTTAAAAATTCAAAAAGATTCGCGTAACATTTTAGTTATTAATTTCCTTGTTTTGACTATTTAAATGCTTTCAAAATATAGAAAAATCTAGAAAAATCACAAAAAACATTAGAAAACTATTGAATACCCAAAAATATAGTTATTTTAATTTTGTGACTATTTTTGATATATTTGAAAAATACAAAAAGGCTAGTTGAGATTGTTTATCTTCTTTTTTGTAATTATTCTGTTGCTTTTAAAAATAATAAATCTTTTGCAAAAATGTAAAATCATAAAAATCAGAAACTAAATAGTATATAAAAATTAAAATATCATAAAAAATACAAATTTCAAAAAATACAAAACCAAGCATAGTGTGCATAGAGATTCCTTGATTCTATTCATTGTTTTTTTCAATTAATAGAATAACCCTCGAGATTTTTTGTAGCCTCCCCAAGTTTGATCTTTTTAGCTATGTAGGTAAATTAAATAGCAAAGTTCTCTTGCTATATTTTCTCTATTTATTTTTGCTTGAGAATTAAATAAAATTTTTATTTAACGCTTCTTTGGGTTACGATAACCATAATTTCACTTGTGAATAATTCTTTTAAATAAAAATCAGAAGCCAAGCTACTCAACACCGCCCTTGATCTGAGCGAAAACTAAAGTTGAATCAACCTCTTATTCTCTATTATAAAACATCTTCCTCCTCCTCCAGATCATGTGGGAACCCACTTTCTACCACCATAACACCTTAGATCTCTAACCGAAGAGGTGCCCATGTCGTAGAAGGTGTTGTTTGAACTAATTTGAACCTTTTATTTGAATTAATTAATTACAAGTATCATCGCAACCCAATTAAGAAACAAAAACAAATTATTCTCAAGCAAAAATAAATACAAATTTGTAGCAAGAGAAATTGCTATTTAATATACCTATATAACAAACATGATCGAACTCAGGGAGGCTACAAAAATCCCAAGGATTAATCTATACAAAGAAAAATCAATGAAAGAATAAAAGAATCTTTATGCTAACTATTCTTGGCTTTTTATATTTTTATGAAATTTTGTGCTATTTTTTTGTGATTTTTTATATATTTTGTTTTCTATTTTTCTATTTTTTTATTTTTAATTTTGTAAAAGAAATATATTTTTATTTGAAAATAATGGAAAATGAAAGGTACGAAATAAGCAATGCAGTCTTTTTGGAATTTTCAAATATAGCAAATATATATATATATATATAATTTGACTAAAATGATTTTTGATTTTTTTAAACTTTTATAATGTTTTTTTGAACTTTTCATAGTTTTTCCTAAATTTTAAAGCTTCTAAATAAATTAAAAACAACAAAAAACTAAACAGAAATTGATGCGAATAATTTTGGGATTTTTAAATTATCAAATAATTTCAAAAATTGATGAAAATTATATAGAATGATAAAAACAATTTCTAGAAAGTAATTTTATTTTTTTCTTGATTTTTAATTGAATTTATATGAATTTTTAATGTTTTTGTTTTTTTGCAATTTTTATTATTTTTATAGATGATAAAAATATGAAAGTTGGTCAAAATGAAAAAAACACGAAACACACATATATGAAGTTTTATAGAATTTTTTGAATAGTTTTTATATTTTTATGAATTTTTAATGCAAATGGAACATTTTTATGATGTTTTTTGAATTTTAGTAAAGAACAAAAATTATGAAATTGTGATATGAAAATTAAAGATGCAAGGTTAATGCAACAGAAAATTATCAATTTTTTGTGGAATTTTTAGATGTGTTTTGATAATTTTTATTTGATTTTAAGTAAGAAAAATAAATGCAGACAACCAGGGACTAATATTCAATTATTTAACGAATGCGCACTAAATGATAATAATGAATAAAACAACATGGCTTAATGTGTAATTTCTCCAGAACTCATGCGCATGGGCACATGTGCCCTGCTGGTTTTGACTAGAGTGTGAATATAATAAATTCCAGATCTAGATATTAACTCAAAATATCAAACTTTTTATTGCAAAATACCCAACAAAGCACTTGCCAGGCACACGTGTAGTTCAAACAGAGCTAATGCACAATTAAAATAAATACTAGGGATGAAGGTGCAAATGTTCAAACAACTACAACACAGACATGTATCCCTCCAGGACTTATTTGCAAATTAAATAAATGACAGGGGTGCAAAATTACCCTTAAATGACATGGCACATTGAGTGGCTCTAATGCTATGGAAGTCTGATCGGACGGTTGTGATTTGCTCTGGAACGAAGGGTTATGATCAGGTCTTGATGCTTTAATCAATGACCAACTTTAGGGGCAGGATTGACGGTTGAGATTTAAACTAGGGAATCATTTTTCATCATGTGGTCCTGCGGTGTCTTGGATGAATTGGGAAGAAGGTGGCATCTGGCGAACTTTGAATGGAGAATGCGAGCAATCCAGATGTTCCCAGGAGATGCTCTGATGGGCCAAAGGTCGATGATGTCGGTCCACAATAATAGGAGCTCTCAGCAGGGTCCAAGATCAAGAGGAAGATCTTGGAGAAGCATAGAGAGCTTGAGCAACCTGGAACGTGTTCTTCTCTTCAATCAGACCTCCAGATGAAGTCTTTTGCTTCGTTTCATGTACTAAGAACATGCTGGGTCGAGGGAAAAGTACCTCGACCCATGAAACATCAGAAAGAGGTGGGAGTGATTTGTTTATGTGGGTCTCCAGCAACATGGAGGAGATGGAAACCCAGTGGCTCATTCGTGGGAGAAGCGAGGTGGATGGATGGTTGGAGAAGGTGAAGAGAAGTCTGGTGAAGGTGTTGGCAAAGTCAGAACTGGTTAATGGGGAGTGTAGCTCCTTCGATCGTGCAGATTAGAGGCTGGAGATGCTGAGAAGATCATATTGATTTGAACAAAATTAAGGCACTGACTAACTTAAAAACTAGATTACCTAGGTTACCTACAGATAAGAAATGGGAAAGAAGGCACCTCGATCTGCAGCTGGTCGAGAGGTAGAGACGTGTGGTGGAGCTCACCAGCATCGTGGATGAATCACAAACTTCAGGTGCTCACTCACGCTCCTAATCATGGGAAATTGTAGCTGTACCTATAGCTTACTCCAGGAATTGATTTTGGGGAGGAAAAAGGCTGAAGGATGGATTAACTCGTCGGCGGAGATGATGAGTGTTTATTTATAAACAAACTCTGATGAGTTTTGAAATTCAAAAGGAGCGTGAGTCGAGGAGTGATGAGTGGAGATAAGGTGCTGGCAGTGAAGATGAATGATCGAGCGATAATAATGGAGAAAGAATCGTGAACGGTTATTAAGTGTGGAACAACGGGAAAATGTGAGAAATAATAGCAGAAGTGAGTTTAACGGAGGAAGGGGGCATGACAAAGGAGTTGATCAGGGGAAACAGACATGGATTCGACCAATCAGAAGGCGCCTGGAATGTATCTAAATTAGGAAAAATGACAAAAGAGTGATAATTCAATAAAAATTGAAAATAAACTAATTAAATTGTGTAATGTAAATAAAAATGGTTAAAAATAAATTAAAGTTAATTTTGGTGATTTTTAATTAATTAAATAGTATAATTACAAGGGTTAAAATAAATACAAGATGTCATTTACAGGTAAGTATACCTATATACATAGTGTTTGGATTTTTAGTTATTTATTAATATATATACACAATTTAGTATTTTATTTATTTACAATAATTGACAAGGATTTTATTGATATTTTTATTTAATTTTTATGAGATAATTTATTTGGTTAATTATATAGATATATGTACAATATATACATGATGATACCTATACAATATATACAAGATTTTATTTTTTGTTAATTTTAAATTTTATATTTTTTATTTGTATTTTATATAAGTTAAGTACAATATTCACAAGTAACTAAAAAATACAATATTCACGATTATGCAAAAGGAGACAATTAATTAAATAATACACATAGTATATATAGGTACAATATACAATAATACCCCAATTGGCCACATTTCACACCTTAACTCAGAATTTTATGAAATCACCTCCATTTTGAAGATAATTTAATTTGGGTTACAATGAAAGTGAGTTTGATGAATTTGGAGTTCAGGTGGTTTGGGAAGTGTGTTCTTTTGTGGCTTTTGGAGAGTGATGTATTTTACAATATACACATTATTTCATTATTTACAAGAGGGTTTTATACAAAATTTTTACGAAAGAATTTATTTGTATTTGCAAAAGATTTGGGAATGAATTGTGTGTAATATAGTCAAGTGAGGAATATATACAAGTATCAACATATTTTGGTGTTTTTGGTCTTATCTCCCCCTACTTAATTCCTTGTCGATCAGGTCAAGTCTTGACCTTCTCTCAGGGTTTGATTTAGCATGTATCTATTACATATATACAATCTTTTATTTTTTTCCTTTATTATGTATTTATTTATTTATTTTAGGTTAAAATAGTAATAAATGTATAATATTTACACAAAGATGCAGGTTGGTAAGAATATGGATTTATTAATATATACATGTGTTTTATAAAGGATTTTAAGCTAAAATAAATGAATAAAGATGATGAAATGCATATTCATCATCCCCCTATGATTTACCTTTGCTAGTCCCTTATCAAACACTTATTTGAAATAATAAGTGAATAAACGAAAATGAAAGGGAAAATAAAGAATCTAGGACAATATTGCGTATTAAACTTATCTTCATAAAATTGTAGTATGGAGCCCTGTCAGACCTTTGGATTATTAGTGTGGAGGAATCGTAATGGGAAATTGATTTAAAACCAAACAACCCTCAAGTTCCACAAGACTCCTATTCAAGTCGCCTCAACCATCAGGTCAGAACAAGTCTAAATACACAAATTCTTATGACTATGAATCTTTACTTGTACGATGTAAGTGAAATATAGATCCCCATCTCAAAAGTAGCAAAGAAACAACCTCCCTCAACAAGGTAACTCTAGTCCTTTGGTCTATCAACTCTTTCCTCGAGAAGTGGGGATATTCGCTTCTAAGTTCAAGTACAACCAACTCAAGAAGAGGAGATGGAGAAAAGAATTGAGGGTAGCCAGTGTAGCTACTTATCCTTGGATACATGACCAGTGTAGCCAAGTCATCCAGCTGCAAGCTTACAAAAAAATATTTTTGAATCTCATCTTATTTTATTATACTTGTACATACACTCCGACATGCATTTTACTTTCAATCATGCCTGTCCACTTTTGGAGATTCTGCATTTTTTTAAATATATACAAGGTACAATATGTACATAAGGAGTTTTTCCTCTTGATCCTGTAGACTATCCCTATTTTGAAGCATTATTGCAAACCCATAACATCCTGTCTTTAGACCTCAATGCCACTAGACCAGGTTGAGATGCAATACCCTCCCTAGAGGAAAACGGATGTTCCCACTAGTTGTTACACACCCGTATGCTAGCCCAAGCCAAAGGATTATGTCTCATCACTACTTCATCCATGAAGAGCTAAGCATAGAGTGCTTGTCCAAGATAAGCCATGGTCTAGAAGAATCATGCGTGTGTTGTTAAATATTCAACTTAGACTCATTAAGATGACATGTGAACATTGTTTTGTGGACTCAAAGAATTAAGTCTCTATGACCCGAAAAGTTTTTTAACACCAGTTCTTATAAGGTTCCTCTAAAATTAAGTAGATTAAGGTCCAACTAAGCTCCATTCTTCAAATTTATTCCAGACTAGTTTAATGTCAATATATTCTGAAGAATGCACATGCAGATGCAATAAGTATATACAAAGCTTTTTTTCCAAGGGTTAGTATATATACAAGGATTATACAAGGGTTTTATAAATGTTATACAAGAATTTTATAATAAAGAGTATTATTCACATGAGGGTAAATGTTTTTTACACACGTGGATTTTACAAGTTTAATATACAATCCCTATTTTATATCCCACATGGAAAAAATAATTTTAAAAACATTATATATATATACCTAGTCTTGATACGTAAAATAGTTTTACAAAAATTTTACAAAAATTTGTAGCCATTTTATTAATAAAAGTACTAGTTTTGGGTAAAGTATATATACAATATATACGACACCCCCTATACTTATCTCGAAGTATGTCCTCATAGTGATCAAAGAGCTACAACGGAAGACATAACCCGTGCTAAGTATAGAAAAGTGAAAAGAATACTATACAACAATGACTCAAAGGATAGACTGAAAGAATGGAAGTCGGTGATCTCTCCTATACTTAGGATCAAATAATCCTGAGTATAGAAGATTTTACAAATGGAGAAAATCGAGGAAAAGAATGTACAGACTTAACGACTCGACTTGTCCCCCCTATACTTAGGGTAAAATATCCCTAAGTATAGAAAGAATATCAAAAAGGTGAGGGACATGCGTGAAATATGAGAAAGAAAATAAAAACACAAAAGAGACGATATGCACAACATCACTATGCCTATACTTAGGGTATAGCATCCCTAAGTATAAGCAAGAACATGATTGATGAAATAGGAGGAAAATGAACAAATACCAATCATTCACCCCCTATACTTAGGATAAAAGTACATCCTAAGTATAGCATACACACACACACACACGGAAAGAGGTGAATGATAAAACAGAAGAAGAAAGTATGAAAACAAAGGATATAGAAGAGAGAATCAGCTCATGTATCAGACGCATAAGGTGGAATCAAAGGATCATCTTCTGATACCACAGATATGGAGTCAACTACGGACATGAATGTATCGTGATCTAGATATGGTTTCAGAAACTGTCCGTTCATAACAAATGGTTGTGCGTCAGATGACAACCCAAATATGAAAATACTACCATTGTCACACACAGATCTCACGATGAATGGTCCTAACCATTTGCTTTTCATTTTTCTTGGAAACAACTTCAACTTAGCATCAAATAACCAAACTTTCCAGATTAGGGGAAAAAGTCTTCCTTCGAATGTGTCTATAATGCCAGCGCTTGACTTTCTCCTTATCATATGAAAGTCTCAGAATTTCAGTAATATATTCAAATCCAATTTCATGTTCCTTCCTGCTTTCTCATAATCAAGATTGCATACACGGAGTGCCCATATAGATTTGTGAATTAATTCCACTGATTGGTGGCAAGGCTTTCCATATATCAATCTGTAGGGAGATATATGATGAATCTCAGATTCATCACTCTAAATCTCATTAATTAAGGTCAAATCCCTCAAAATCAATAGCATTTATGCATCTATTCTGCATAATTAGCATTCATGCATGTTTTATAAGAATTACATTTTATCCATTATTTCTACACAAAATAAGAAGCCAAAAATCCCAGACTAAATTGACTTGTAAATAGCCAAACTTCTGCGATTTTTAACTCATTCATGCTAACTCTGAATTCCCCAAAACCACCTCAATTGTGTAAATATCTCTAACAAGAATAAATGAAAAATACAAAAAAATCACTAACCCAAATAAGTGGACCAAAAACCCAAACCCTAGTTTCAGTATTTCCGAACTAAAACCCTCATATCTTCCTCATCCAGTGTCTATTTTAATCCTACTAACTTTTGAACTAATGTACATTCAATTACCTTCAAAACAAGACCAAGTTCAAGTGAATCGGAGCTCATATGTGAAAGTTGGGTTTTGTGCCTCTTTTGTACATTTTGTATTTTAGTTGTTTTTGACCTATTATTTTATGTACATATTTAATCTATTTTAGTTCATTTCTTTTTCATTTGACTTCTTTGATAAAAGTTTTATTAAAATGCACAAAATCCAAATCCAAACTGAGCTTGAAATTAAAGAAACAAATTGGGCCCGAGTCTTCACTAACCAACTATACAAAATTGATCTTTTTCATATTTTATTTTATTTCTTTTTCTATTAATTAATAAAAAAATCCGAAAAATTTAGATTAATGTGTAAATATTTCTCTTTGATTTCATTATATTTTTTCTGAATTTTTATCTGGTTTAAAAATGACAAAATAATTATAAAACCCAAAAATCAAGGTATTCTATGTACATGGGATACCCCCAAAATATCACTTTATGCAATTGATCGATTTTTATTTTAATATCTTCATGAAAGTTGAAGATCTCATCAAGACGAGCAATTTTTGTGAAGGAACTTTTTCGATCCAAGGCCATTTGCTATTTTGTATTTTTTAAAATTTTTGAATTTTGTGGTGCTCACACGAGGCAGCTCCTGGAGCCGCCACGTGTCAACCATTTTGGCATTTTTATTAATTCGTTTTTATAAAAAAATAAAAAGGCCCGCACGTGCGAGGCACGTGCCGCCCAGGCACGCACGAAGCACGTGTGTCGCCCTCTTCTCTTTGTGCGCTACGTGGCATGCTCATGGCCGTCCGATCTCGGCCGATCGGATGGCTGTTGTACTTCATCTTCTTCCCCCAATCTCGTCGAGTGCCGCTGTCTCCCTTGATTTCTCCGCCGCCAAATTGCCGCCACTCCGCAAATCTCACAGCCAAATCAATTGCCTTACTCGATTCACCTCGTGTCGCTCATCAGATCTTCACAGATCCTCTGTCCTTCTCACGATCCTTGTCAAAGAATCGAATCCATTCTTTCCATTTCCGGACGACCCTCCTCCACTATTTAACCCTCACTGTCGTGACCTAAACCTCCATCCGCCGAGTCGCACTTTAACAAATACCGAGGTGACAGCCCAGGCATTTTTCTTCCTCGATGAGATCCGAGGCACCTGCAGCCTCGTCGCAGTGCCGCCAGGCCCTATGCTCCACTCCAACCGTGTCGCCGTAGAGCCAACGCCCAGTTCATCTTCACCGCCAAAGATGTTATGTCACTGATGACTTCTTCTTCAATCGATTCACCACCGTCAACTTCACCGACCATCGATGCCCAAGCCACCGACGAGCCACCGCGGTAGTGCTTCCAAGCTTCTTCGACTCCAACATCGGCGGTGGCATCAACAACCACCGTCACCAGCAAAGAGCCCGACCCTCCATCTCCGCCACTCCATCGCTCCACCGCGCCGCCGAACCTCCGGCCCCCCTCCGCCTTAGTAGCAACACCAGGGCCCCGCCGTCCCTCGTCAACACCGCCAGGACCGGGCGCCAACCCGAGACCCCTGCCACGTGCCGCACACGTGGGGGCGGGGGGGCGTCAGCAAGATGCCAGCACTCAGGGGTCACGTGCTCCGCACGTGACTCGCTGGGTCATTTACATATCGCGCCATGGAGATCCGCCATATTGTACGCAGGACCCCACCGACCAGGTCACGTGCTTGGCACGTGACCTGGTGGCAATTTTGCAAGACACCCCCTCAATTATTGGTAATTACATCTAGGTCCCCACTGTTATTTATTTTCTTATTTTATTTTATTGCAGAAATACCCATGTGTTCCCCGTTGAGTTTAGACATCTACATTGCATATTTTATTTATCCAAAAATAGCATTGTGTTCCTCAATTAATTCTCTACATTTTGACACATTGTAGACATTTTTGTGATCGATGTTAATAATAATTAATTGTTCTGTGAAAAATTGTGTATTTTGCCCATTTCATGCTCTGAAATTTATATTTGATTAACCATTGCTCTAAAAAATCCTAAAAAATCACATATTGTAGAATTAATTGTGCTTGACATCATGCCCAAAAAGAATCATATTTTCTTGCATAGTTTGTCCTGTAAAAATCATTTTGCATATTTCAGTGTTTGATTTTTAATAGGTATTAAATCTCATATTTTCGAGGTTTAGGATTTTTCTGAGATCCATCACCTAGTGATATATATTAAATAATTTTATCCCTTCTATTTATTATAATTAAATATTGAAATTCATTTTGTTTCTATCTAAAAATTCATAAAAAAATCATATTGCATCCAAAAGTTCCAAAAAGATTACAATGCATTTATTTCATCATACTTTCGATCATGGCCAAGTTTCATATTTTTCGGACATCGTTTAAACGTAATTGATATTTTAGTCCCTAAAATAGACCGAAATTGTATTTTGCATCCTTTATTGCATTAAAATTCCCAAAAAAAGGCCGCCTCAAAAACCACGCATGAATTTTTATTGACATAATTTTAGGTTGTTCCTTTGCCTCCTTTTGTTTGACCTTAGGACTTGCCCAAGTAAAATAAACATAAAACCACATTCATTAAAATCGACAAATATTTTGTGTGGTTATTTTCTTGACCGATTCCGATTGCTGCCTATAACGAAACGACAAATCATTATTTTAAGCGATTAATAAATATACATATTTAACACAACGAATATCGGTCTCGTCAGATGGCACCGTTGTCGGGGAGGCAAACGGCTTAGTTTTGTCGTGTGACCACCCTGTTTTGTCCACCCAAAGGAGACTTGTATGCCGTATTTAGAGTTTTGTCATTGTAGGATAGCCCATAGAACCGAGTCAAGCATCTGGGTACAGTTATTCCTATCTAGATGTACACGTTTTTGCAATATTATCTTGATCTCCCTATTTGAAATTTCAGCCAAGCCGTTAGTCTGTGGGTGGTAAGGAGACACAACTCTATGCTCAATGGTGTACTCCTTCACAAGCTTCTTTACTTCTCTATCAATGAAATGGCTTCCCCCATCCGAAATCAGTATTTTGGGAATCCAGAACTGCGCAATAATGCGGTCCTTGGGAAAGGAACTTACTGTACGACTATCAGCGGTTCAGGTGGGGATAGACTCCACCCATCGACTAACATAATCCATGGCGAGCAGGATGTACTGAAATCTGTGACTGACAGAAAATGGGCCCATGAAGTCTATGTCCTAAGCATGAAATACATCAGAAATCTGTATATATCTCAGGGGCATAGTATATTTAAAACCAATAGTTCCTCCTATCTTCTGACATACAGTACAACCTCGAACATACTCTATAGCATCCTTAAACAATGTTGGCCACCCCAAGTCACTCTGTAAAACCTTAGCTATTGTGTGCTTCCCTGAATGATGCCCACCAGATTCTAGTTTATGATAGTCCTTAAGTACACTGGTGTGTTCATCCTGAGGAATGCACCTTCTCCAGATACAATCCACACCCCGATGAAATAGGTATGGATCCTCCCATTAGTAATAATGAATCTCTGACAGGAATATGTCTACCCTGTACTTCGACCAATCTTGTGGAACTTTCTTGGAGACAATATAGTTCACGATATCAACATACAATGGGAGTGGGGTCACATGGAAGATGGTCTCATCTGGAAAGGTCTTAGAAATAGGTATCACGCTTTGCTCAAAGGTCTCTACATCGATAATGCGAGAAAGGTGATCGGCCATAACATTCTTGACTCCAAGTTTATCTCGAATCTCTAAATCAAATTCTTGGAGAAGAAGGATCCATGTGATAAGGCGTGGTTTGGCATCCTTCTTCGCCTGTAAGTATCATATGGCAGTATGATCTTTGTACACAATAGCGTGGGAACCAATGAGGTAAGATCTAAATTTCTCTAGCCCAAACACAACTGTTAACATCTCCTTATATATGTGATTTTGCTATGCTTCATCCAGAGTTTTGCTTGCATAGTGTATAGCAAATGGTATCTGATCCCTTCTCTATCCTAAAACAACTCCAACTTCAAAATCTGATGCATCTGTCATGATCTCGAATGGAAGAGACCAATCAGGTGGCTGTAGGACAGGAGCACTAGTAACCATATCTTTCATCTGATTAAATGCAAGGAGGACTTTCTCATCAACAACATTTCACTCTCCTTGTAGAGAAGTTCAGCCAATGATCTTGCGATCTTGCTGAAGTCCTTTATGAATCACCTATAAAATCCAACATGTCCAATAAATGACCTCAATTGCTTCAATATCTACGGTGGCTCTAACTTGGAAATCACATCAATCTTATCCGAGTCAGCCTCTATGCCATGTTTGGAGATGACGTGGCCCAAAACAATCCCATTAGTAACCATAAAGTGACTCTTCTCCCATGAGATCACTAGATTTACCTTATAGCAACGTTGAAGGACTCAGTATAAATGAGCAAGACATGTGTCAAAACTATTCCCATAAACTGAGAAATCGTCCATGAAGACCTCAAGGAAACTACCCACCATGTCGACAAAAATGGCAAACATACACCTTTGGAATGTAGTAGGGTCCTTTCTAACCTCTCAATAATTTGATCAATAAACAATAACGAAAAGTGATCCTTCTTGGCAGCTGAATTCAGGCACCAGTAATCTACATGTCACGCCATGAAGTAGGTACCCGGGTCAGAATCTCCTCACCACAATCATTCTTTACGATAGTAATCCCGAATTTCTTCGGAACCACATGTAAAGGGCTGACCTATTTGGAATACGAAATGAGATATATAAAGCCAGCATCGCACCACAACCTCCCTTAGATTTGGAATTAGACAACACTGACATTCACAGAGGGTTTACAGTCATCCTCTGGGTAGATATGATGCGAGCACAAAGCTGGATTAATCCCACAGAGGTCCGAGATGTTCCATCCAATGGCCTTGTGCTTTTTCTCAAGAACCTCTAGCACACGAGATTCTTATTCATCGGTCAACTGCGAGCTGAGGATGATCAGAAACATTTGGGAGGGACTCGTAAGGAAGGAATATTTCAACGTTGAAGGTAAAACCTTGAGCTTAGGTGGAGTCTGAATTGACTCTTTGACGACCTCTGTAAATGTACTGGTAGAAGGAGTATGATCTTCCCTATGTGTACTGTCCACCATGGCTACTAACGACTCAAGACATATAATCTCAGATAGATCTGCAACGAATGATCTCTACTCAGAAAGGAGGGGCTCATCAAGATGTTCATAATCAATAATCTCATCAACTAACGACTCAGATATCTCGGTAATAATTTAATAAAAATGTCTCTATTCAGTGCATAATTCAGGAAACTCAGCATATGGCGCAGATATCTGTACCTCCAAATTCTCAGATGGAGGCATATCATCAATAATTTCAGAGTACTGTGTCAAAGGTATTTCAGAAGGTGCCTCCAGAACTCAGTCTGATCGTTAGAAATAAGCTCAAACTTCCCATCAGCAAACAACTTAGTTGGACCAACAAGGGAACTCATGTCGATTGTGCTTTCCAGAAGGTCCTTCTAGGAAAGGAACTCCTGAGTGTCTATGAAATCGGTAAAAAGATCCGTCTATCTAAATTCTGCAAGAAAATCAAAGTCCTCAGGATCTGTTGTAATTGTCCGTCTCTCATCTGCTGTTATCGATGGCTGTGTTGGTCTAGGATCAGAGATCATCTCAATCTTTACCTTGTCACTCCAAGAGTGAAAGATGATCTCTCCAGTAATGTAATCAACTATCGCTTTGAATAGTCGACATAGTATGATTGGGATATGGAGTAATAGTGCAGGCTTGTCCATATCCATCACAACAAAATCAACAGGGAATTTCATTCCGTGCACCGTTACAATAACATCCTCTAAGATGCCTCTCGGCCTCTTAATCGATTTATCAACAAATTGAAGGATCATCATGGCCGTTTTAAGAGGTCCTAACCTAAACTCAGTGAGTAGAGAGGATGGCATGAGATTAATGGAGGAACCACTATCGAGAAGAGTGCGATCAAATTCATGATCGGATATTTGGCAACGGATGTGAGGTGCTCCCTTATCTTTTTTTAGGCGGGAGATTGCTGATGGCATGAACTGTGGCCATGGTCAAGATGTGTTTTTCTTTTTTCTTTCATCTGTTCTACCTTGGTTGACACTTTTGTGTACATGCCTCTTTCATTCCCTTTCTCACTGCAGGCATTTACTCCATGGGCTTAAGGAGTGGCATCTCTAAAAAAATGTTCTGTAAGATCTCAACCACTCCAGGATCAGATAGGGTTGTTTTTAATTTTTAGATTTTGTAGATTTTAGAGCAGAAGGAAATGGCACAGAATTAGGAGAAACATTCAAACACTCATTTCCATTATTCAATGTGGAATCCTCATTTCAATAGGACAACCAGAATCAATATGTACAGTGTTGTCCAAAATAGGTAATGGAAAAACATAATATAAAATAGTCAGGATGCTATTGCTGGTGAAGAGGAAGAATCCGCGATTGGTATATTCTCCCTTGTTGATGGTGATTTACATCTGCCTTGTGAAGGTGAAGGTGGTAAAACTCCAGACTCAGGTGTTGCTACACTAGGTCTCTCGACTTCTTGTGAAGAAGATGATTAGGAGGATAATGCTCTCTAATTGGCTCGATCACCCAATCCTAACTGTTGTGCAGACAGATGCAATCTCCTACTGCTCTTGAGATGAACGACGTCAGATAAACATGTAAAATTAAGGGCCATACCTATCTCGGGTGTGGGTGGGTCAAGGGGTACCTGCTCCTTGTGTCTGAAATTGTTGGGTTGGCTTCGACCTGTATAGGAATCAATATATTTGTGGTAGTTAGGTTGTCGATCCTCTGAGTTAGTTCGTTCATGCTCTTCATGAGCAGTGCAAGTTGATCTAGTGCGTGATTCATCGGAGGGGGCTCTGGATGCTCAATGACAAGCTATCATTGAGATTGATAGTGTGGAGGTTGTTGGTAACCATACTAATGCTGATAATGAGGAGGAGGAAGATGTGTGTACTGTCCATAAAATGCAGTCTGCTGTTGGTTAGGATGAGGAAAATATGCAGATTACTGTTGTTGATGGCCTTGTCTCCAATTTTGGAACTATGGAGGAGACTGATAATGAGGCTGGAACTGTTGGTGTTGGCACTGCGGCTGTCTGCCTCCATGAAACTGGTGGACGGGTCTTTGACCTTATTGTGAACCCAACTGACCTTACCTGATGGACGGGGCTAGTTCCGCTTACGGTCGAACCAAATACCATTCACCTCCTGAATGATTGGCGGAGGTGGAGCTTGCTACTCAGGAGTTCATAGGACTTCCTACTGATACGACACTATCTGTTGTGACTGCTGGTCCGGAGTCTGCACGTAATGTACGTGCTGAACTGTGGAAGGTCCATCGGTGCCCTGCTGTGAAGAAGTATTCTCCCTAGTAGATGTATCGGCTGCTACACTCACACTGTGGACTACATTGATCGTACTCACAAGAAGTTCCGGGTGCTTTGTTATCTCATCCAGCTTGTCTAGGTTCTTTGTCCTCTATTCAATCACATAGAGCTTCTCAAGCTCCTTGGATCGCTTCTCGATCATGTCTACTTTGAATAGGTGGTTCCCAATGATGGTCAGATAAGAGCTGTCCACCCTATCCACTTCATGTGATGCCATCACATTGATATCCTTGTGGGGTACTGTGATGAAGCGATAAATTCATGTATTAAGAGAGATCCGTTGTAGCATGGGCAGTTAGCTTTCCATACAGAACCGAGAAGAGTCTCAGTGATGAGGTTCTCGATTATAATTTATAACCTGGGAAGTCCAGGTTGAACACAAGGACATGAGCTATAATAAAATTATTTAGGCATTAAAATAACTAGGTTAAATGACTGATAAATTAATCGAGGTCAAAACAAACAATGCACGAGATGAAAACATCACAAAATGAATGTGAAGACAGAATGCAATTCCAGAGTAATTTTATACATGTTAGATAATCACCAGAATGAACAAAATGACGAAACACTAACATATGCAATTATATTCACAAATATGCCCTAAAATGATTTGTCAAACTTAAGCACATAATCAAGGTAAAATCATGCAGTTTAATCTAAGCCAGGTTTCCTTTAAAAGAGATCTAAGCAAATTAATCATCTCTAGATAAATTAATATCTCATTATGCTTCAAATCAGAGAATAAGTTAAGCCATATAAAAGATAAGGAATCCGGGATTAAAACACAACTGAAATTACTTCATTTGGACATAAGATGCTCAAGATATTCAAGTTTGAATCTAGGGGCATAAATGTAAATAAAACATAAATAATTCCTTACAAATAGGTCCCTGGAGGAACTATATTGCAATTATTAAAAATTGGCTCATAAGATTATACGATATCCCTACGCAGGGGTATTTCTGCAAATAAGTAAAACCGAGAGGATATTAATGCAACCATCCTAGGTCTACACGTGTGCAACATGTGCGGTCCTTGGCTCGGGCGATTGAGCTTGGCTCAGGCCACGTGTTGTCTTCCAGAGCTTTGGCTGTGGCTCGTATCGCTACAAAGCTGCAGGTTCGTACTTGAAGATGTAGCTCAATCAGAGCTGTTAGATCGTGCCCAAATTGGCGCGATCCAACGGCAACTGTGACGTCTCCTCGGAAGAGATCCACCATACGCGATGGCTACAAGGTTG
Organism: Ottelia alismoides; assembly: GCA_037367405.1. NCBI lineage: Eukaryota > Viridiplantae > Streptophyta > Magnoliopsida > Alismatales > Hydrocharitaceae > Ottelia > Ottelia alismoides. Next base: position 251,524 of record JAZKJV010011632.1, read on the forward strand.
GGATCCGGCGAACTCATCTTTACTCCACCATGCTCCTCGAGGTTCTCCACAACCTAGCGATGGTTCTTGCATTGTACGTAAAGATGACATGATGTCGGAGATGGTCCCCAAGCTTCTGTATGTAGAGGAATGTGTAGAAAAGTCGAGGATGAAGCTTCAGATCGGAGGGGATATTCGAGTTCCGGCCATTGAAAAGATTGACACCTGCAGATGTTAGGAGAACACATAGCCGAAGCAAATATAATGTGTGCGTGCACAGAGCTGAGCATGAAGTGAAATGAAGCTTTAGGTGGGTGAAGAAGGTGGAGCCCAATCGATTCTTCCTTCATGGCTGAAGGAGGAGATGAGTAGAGATGGTAGACATGAAGGAACATGAAGCACAGAGGATAATCCCTTCTGTATGGATCAAGGATCCACGGAGAAGGTCGGGGATACTTTGATTCGGAGAATGGATGTATATACAACTGAGAAGAAATCAGTGAAAACAAGATAAAAATAGAAATTTAATCTAAACTTGGATCTCAAAGATGGTGAATGGAGTGTAGTCTTGGGATGAGGTCTTCATTGACCTCCGGTCGTTGCTTAACACGTGCAGCCTTGCATGAAGCTCAAACAATAGCTTCTTGAGCGTTGTAACATGTGAAGAGACATGGGTTACACTAGGAATAAACCGCCATCATGGCACAACTTATCCTCCTTCTTCCTATCATGAAGAAGCGGAGGTGGCTAGGGGGTGACTCCACCAAGGGTGGACAACCACCATTGACGGCAGCGAGGGAGCTTTTGAAGAGGCGGAAGTTACTGTCTCCAGGCGGTGGTTTCAACCACCGCCTCTTAGTATGGAAGTTAGGATTAGGGATAATGGGAGGTTGGCTGGATGCAAGTCGATAGGAGAATGCGAGGGAGGTGTTGGTTGGTCAGGGAGTTAATTGGTATGGCCGGGAAAATAGGGAGAAGATGGGCGGTTTGGACGAGGGGGGAAGAACTGCTGGAGGTTAGTGATGACTTATGAACCGTTAGTTCATATGATCCAATGGTTAGGCTTTACGCACGAGGGGACAGACATGATAAAATGAGCAGAGCTGATCGCACATCTTACGATGAGGCACATATCAATGGCTGGATGAAGCTCATCCAAGAAGATCCTGCAGTTAAAAGATAAGATGCTAAGGAACAGTTAGATTCACCTGATGAAGATAAATCATGCGGCTCAGATCAAAGCAGGTGGAAAAATAGGAACATGCCACGTGGCCGGCTATGGAGGTGCCACGTGGCCCAATCATAATTGAAGAAAACAAAGAAACTATAGTAAAATTAAAAAGAAATAGTTAGAAGAAGAATTAGGAAAAGTGGTGAACATGAAAGTTGTAGATTTCGATGAGAGCTACAACCTTCATGTGGAAGTCAAAGAGATTAGAGGTCATCTATACATAGTTTAAATTTAAATACTTTTAAAAACCATATAAAATAATTTTCTTTATATTCTTTTGCTTATTTTTTTGTATTTTTATTTTATGTTATGTTAATTTATTTATACACATTTTTATTCTAATTTTTATTTGATTTTTAATAAGAAACAAATACATAAAATAATACTCCATATTAATATATAGTAATAAGTGTTAATTATTTACTACATAGTAATTAATAAATAGTGTCAATTAGTCAATGGATCTTGTGATTAACTTAAGCAGGAGAGTTAATTATGGAGATTAATGATGATAAATCTGGGATTTATCATACTGCAAGAGTGGTGACAGGGTGCTTCTGAAAAGCACGTGAAGAAGAAAGAGCTGCTGAGCTCTTCGCCATCTCCTCAAAGATTTGATAAAGGGCATCCTCATCCTTGTTGAAGTGACTCCCCCCACAAGCGGCATCTACCAGCTTCTGATTTTCTATTCTTAAACCCCAAAAGAAATTTAGCACAAGGCTTGTCTGTGGAATATCGTGATGGTGACACTTCTCTGTTAAGTCTTTGAATCTTTCCCACACTTCGTGAATAGGCTCATGGGACATCTGGGAGAAGTTAGCAATCAGGTATCGCATTTGGTTGAGTCGTCCGAACGGGTAATGTTTGTTTAGAAATGAGGACCTCAACTCTTCCAAGTAGTGACTACCCTTCCCAAGTGATTTATCCAATACAAAGCTTTGTCCATCAGATTGAACGGGAAGGACATCATCTTTCACTACCTCTAATGGGACCTTTGGGTAGTGTATTGTACCACAAACGCGATTGGACTGTTGGCGGTGTACATAAGGTTCTTCATTAATATTTCTGTGGAATATTGGGAGAAGTGGTAAATAAGTGGGCTTAAGATCAAAGTGTCCATGAATCGTAGGTATTTGAATCCATGAATTTTTCTGTCCTACCCCTGGATTATAGGCATCTTTTAATGTCAGCTTACCCACTAGTTCTATTGGTTCTTCTCCCTCATTCCCACCTCCTCCATTGTTTCTATCCTCCTCTCTTCATCTTGTCTATCTTGCCTCCGCTCGAGAATCATATCTCTTAATGCGGTCTGAAAATCAGCCTGTTCTGTTAACTGAGCTAGAATTGACTGAATAGAGGCTAACATGGTGTTGTTGATATTAGTCAGTTCGGCTATGGATCCCTTGCCATTAGGTGACATCAAGTGTTTGGAATCTGACTCATAAAATGTGCATGACGCTCGATTAGTCCTAAAAAATGATGTAGTCTCAATTACTACTTCGAGATTTGATCCAATCTCAAACAATGGGTTGATGGATGAGGTGAAGGATGAAGTAGAGAAAGAGGAATATTCGGGAAGTGAATCTCCCCGAATAGAAGTTGAACGAATCCGAGTGTGAAATGAGTTCGCAAAGTCCGAATGAGAAATACTCCGGTCCGACTTCTTTGAAATCAATTGGTAGGATGCAAGAGCACGAAGGTCAATGCAAGAGAGAAAATGAGTAGAAGGCACAAATTACGCAGAAGGATCTCTAGCACTAGCAATCAAGACATAATATAAACCCCCAATTCACCAACTCAATGCAATGTGAAGACCATGAAGGTTCGATCAATTATCTTGTCAATTTTTAAAGTTTGGTGAGAATACAATATTGGAAAGAGTTAACGAGTTGTTAGGTGCATGTATTCCTCTACAGACTGGAACGATTCTTACGACTAGTTGCACCTACTTTCAACCAGTATGGGAGTATGGACGGACTGTCAAATGATTACTCGTTACTTGAGGACAGAGCCTTTCATAGTGTCCTCAAAACCTCCCACTCTGTTAAATAAATTCGAGCCATTTACCTGATACCTGCATTTCTTCACTGAGAAGTAGCTAATCATTTTTTGAAGAACCAATAGTCTATATGAAAATCCTGGTGTGGCTCTATCCTAGTGTTCACCCCTCTCTCATTTGCAAGTAAAATCAAACAATGAGGGGGTTACTCTCCCCAAAATAAAAAATTTTCATTTACATGTATTTGATGGTCGAGTTTTCTTTAGCAGTCCCAGTTGTAAAGGTTGTCACTCTTTCTGAATATTTTGCAATGAATCACCTATTGAGTGTCCAATTTCCTTTTAAATTTATGCGAGTAAAAACAATGGAGGAAATCAGAAAAGCCAATGCGTGATTAAATGCAATGATCCATGCAGGGGTTAGAGATGTGAACCTTGTCGCCATCACTCTACATGTAGGGTGATCCGTGCAGAATTTAAATATAAAAAAATAAAACTAATCTAAACGATGAACGTGAACCATCAAAGCAATAGCTTCCATTAGCAGAAAAGTACCATTTAATTTGACTAAGACCAATACACTCTACTCTATAGGTACATAAATTCTTATTTAGGGCTTCAGACCTAATTAATTACCTGGCTCAAACAAGTTAATGAAGAAATCACTAATGGCTCAGTGTAGAAAAGTTTGTGAAATAAATAAAAAGAAAACAACGAAAAAACAAAACCGGTGAGGCCCCCCAAGTGAACCGGCACTTGGCGAAACAGACCCCGCAATAAAGTAATGTCCTTTTTACAAGAGATTTTGCATGAATATATTTTTTTAAATTTTATCTACAACTATCTATGATCCAAGTGTTGGTCTCTCTCAAATCTTTTTCTCCTCCTCCTTTGCTCTCATGCGGCTCGGTGAAGAATCAAACCGCCTCTACTTTGCTTGGGTGCACCGGCTCACCTAAGAAAACCGCCCTCGCTTGTCGGGCTCCTCGCAAGAAAGATGAAATAAAGAATGTGTAAGAGACACAATTATATAAAAAATATAAGCAAGAATAAATGAATTAAATATAACGAATATGAACAATAAATTAGATGTAGGAAAATATAGGCAAACCAAGAATGGTAGGCCAAATGAAAAACCTAACTATCCTCGCCATGACTCCCCGGAAACGATGCCATTTTGTTTAAACTAATTTCGGGCTTTTTATTTGAATTAATTAATTACAAGTATCGTCACAACCCAATTTAGCGTCAAACAAAAACTAATTATTCTCAAGAAAAAAATAAATACAAATTTGTAGCAAGAGAAATTGATATTTAGTTTACCTGTATAGCAACCATGATCGAACTCAGGGAGGCTACAAAAATCCCAAGGGTTATTCTATGCAAAGAAGAATCAATGTAATAATAAAAGAATCTTTATGCTCATTACTCTTGACTTTTTGTATTTTTTATGAAATTTTGTTCTATTAATTTTTTTGTGAATTTTATATTTTATATTTTATATTTTTTAAATTTTTTATTTTAATTTTGTAAAAGAATATATATTTTTATTTGAAAACTATGGAAAATGAAAGGTACGAAATAAACAATGTAATCTTTTTGGAATTTTAAAATAGAACAAATATTCAGAAAATTCGAAACTTTTCTAATGTTTTTTTCTGAATTTTCCAGAGTTTTCCCGGAATTTTAAGGCTTTTAAATAAATTAAAACAACAAATAAGTAAACATAAATTGATGCGAATAATTTTGGGATATTTAAAATATCAAATAATGTCAAAAATTGATGAAAATAATACAGAATGAAAGATACTTTTTTATATTTTCTAGAAAGTAATTTTATTGACTATCTCCTACTTCTTCCCCGACATCCTTCTTCGGCATCTTGCCTCTAGACCTTGCTGTCCAATTCCCTCGCTCTTTCTTCTTCTCTCTTTGATCCAATTACTTGGAAAAAATTGAACGAGGAGCTGGCCGAGTAAATGCTCATTATTCAAAATATAGCCTTGCATTTATATGAAATTTTAATGTTTCTGTTCGTTTTGTAATTTTTTATTATTTTTATAGTGATAAAAATATGAAAATTGGTCAGAAATGACAACAACACAAAATATGCAAACATGATTTTTTAGAATTTTTGGAATAGTTTTTTATTTTTATGAATTTTTAATGCAAATAGGACATTTTTATGGTGTTTTTGAATTCTAATAAATAATAGAAATTATAAAAATGCGATATGAAAATTAAAGATGCAAGATGATTGCAGTAGGAAAATATATAATATTTTATGGAATTTTTATATGTGTTTTGATATTTTCTTATTTGATTTTAATAAGCAAAATAAATGCAGACAAAGAAGGACTAATATACAATTACTTAATGAATGCACACAAAATGATAACAATGAATAAAATAACAGGGCTCAATGTGTAATTTTTCAAGAATTAACGCATGCTATTTTAGACTAGAGTATGAATACAGTAAATCTGAGGTCCAAACATTTACTCAAAACGTCAGACTTTTTATTACAAAATACCCAACAAAGCACGTTCCAGCACCGTGCAGTTCAAATAGGACCAATGCACAATTAAAATACATACTAGGGATGAAGGTGCAAATATTCAAACAACTGCAACGCAGGCATGTGTCCCACTGGGACTTATTTGCAAATTAAATAAATGACAGGGGAAAGGGTACAAAATTACCCTTAAATGACGTGGCACATTGAGAGACTCTAATGCTCTGGAAGTCTGATCAGACAACTATGATTTGGCTTTGGAACGAAGGGCTATGATCAGGTCTTGATGCTTGAATCAACGTCCAACTATTGGGGCAGGATTGACGATTGATATTTAAACTGAGGAATCGTTCTTCATCGTGCGATCCTGCGATGCCTTGGATGAACTAGGAAGAAGGTGGTGTCTGGCAAACTTCACCCAGAGAATGCGAGCAATCTAGACGTTCCTAGGATGCTCAGATGGACCAAAGGTCGATGATGTCGGTTTGCAGTAGTAGGAGCTCTCAGTAGAGTCCAAGACCAAGACGAAGATCCTGGAGAAGCATGTCGAGCTTGAGCAAACTGAAACGTGTTCTTCTCTTCAATCATTCCTCTAGATGAAGTCTTTTTCTCTATTTCCTACACGAAGAACACGTTGGGTCGAGGGCAAAGTACCTTGACCCATGAAACAACAGAAAGAGGTGGGAGTGGTTTTCTATGTGGGTCTTTGGTGACGCGGAGGAGAAGGAAACCCGTTGGCTCGTTCCTGGGTGAAACGAGGTGGATGGATGGTTGGAGAAGGTGAAGAGAAGTTTGGTGAAGGTGTTGGAGAAGTTGGAACTGATTAATGGTGAATGTAGCTTCTCTAATCGTGCAGATCAGAGGCTGGAGATGTTGACAAGATCAGAGTGATTTGAATGAAATTAAGGCACAAATCAACCCTAACTTAAAAACTAGATTACCTAGGTTACCTACGGATAAGAAATGTGAAAGAAGGCACCTCGATATGCAGTTGGTCGAGAGGCGGAGACGTGCGACAGAGCTGCGAAGCTTCAGTAGTGGATGAATCACAAACATCACGCGCTCACTCGCGCTCCTAATTGTGGGAAGCCATAGCTGTCACCTACAACTTACTCCAGGAATCGATTTCGGGAGGAAAAAGGCCTAAGGACGGATTAATTTATCGGCAGAGATGATGAGTGTTTATTTATATATAGACTCTGATGAGTTTTGAAATTTAAATGGAGCGTGATTCGAGGAGTGATGAGTGGAGATAAGGTGCTGGCGGTGAAGATGAATGATCGAGTGACAATAATGGAGAAGGAATCGTGAAAGGTTATTGAGTATGGCATGAGGGAAAAGTTGAGAAATAATGGCAGGATCGAGTTTAGAGGAGGAAGGGGGTGTGATTGAGGAGTTGACCCGGGTCAATAGACCCGTGTTCGGCCAATCAGAAGGCACCTCGAATGCATCCAGTTTAGGAAAAATGACAAAACAATAAATAAAAGTTAAATATTTCAATAAAAAATCGAAAATGAATTAACTAAAATTGTGCAATGTAAATAAAAATTTGTTAATAATAAATTAAAGTTAATTTTGGTGAATTTTAATAATTAAATAATATAATTTCAAGGGTTAAAATAAATACAAGTTGCCATTTACAAGTATATATACCTATATACAGAGTATTTGGACTTTTAATTAATTATTTTTATACATATATACATACATAATTTTGGATTTTATTTATTTACAATAATTTACAAGAATTTAAGTGATATTTTTATTTAAATTTTTTGAGATAATTTATTAGGCATCATGAGGACCCGTCATGACCGACAACCTAGCATCCGAGGAGGAAATAGCCAAAAGAACAGGGGCATCAAGGTTGAAGGAGGTGCAGACGGAAGCAGGGGGCGAAAAACAAGAAGAGAAGAATGGAGTCGAGTTTATCACCCCTAAAGCTAAATGATTCTCGGACTCGGAAATGTCTGAATGACCCAAGGATCTATTTCCCGCCTTGAAAAAGCAGGCTTAATACAGGGAAGATATGCTTTCGAGTATCCTCTCGCTCGACATTTTATTTCAAACTAGATAAGATCATTTTGGAATGGCTTTTTTTGGGGGCCTGGGAAAGTCTTTCTTTCTGAGACTGAGTCTAACAAGGCTAGCTCGAGCTGGGAAAAAAGTCAGGGGCTATTCTTGCCTCACGTCGAGTGGGTAGGAGCTTCAGGTTAACCAAAGAATGGTCAATGTTATCCAAAGATCATGTAGTAGTGCGCTGGCTTTGTTTTGAATTTAGCTAGGCGGGCGGAAAAGCCTATCAGATAAGAGGTGGCGGATGGGAAAAAAGTACGCTTTTCGGGCCTATAATCTTCTAGTCATATAAAGTCAATATTCTGAAAAATTCTATATTCAAAAGTGCCTCAAAATTCAAAAAGATTATACAAGATACATGGTGATACATATACAATTTATACAAGATTTTTTTTGTTCATTTTTAATTTTGTATTTTTTATTTGTATTTTATATAAGTTAAGTACAATATTCACAAGTAACTAAAAAATACAATATTCATAATTATGCACAGAAGACAATAATTAAATATTATACATAGTATATATATAGGTACAATATAGAATAATGCCCCAATTGGCCACATTTCACACCTTTAACTCAGATTTTTTTGAAATTACCTCCATTTTAAAGATAATTTAATTTGGAGTGCAATGAAAGTGAGTTTGATTAATTTGGAGTTCAGGTGGAGACGATATTATTCTGGGAAGTTTGTTCTTTTGTGGCTTTTGGAGAGTGATGTATTTTACAATATACATATTATTTTATTATTTACAAGAGGGTTTATACAAATTTTTTAAGAAGGAATTTATTTGTATTTGCAAAAGATTTGGAAATGAATAGTGTGTAAAATAATCAAGTGAGGAATATATACAAGTATCAACATATTTTTGGTGTTTTTGGCCTTATCTCCCCATACTTAATTCCTTGTCGATCCAGGTCAAGTCTTGACCCTTCTCTCGGGGTTTGATTTAGCATGTATTTATTACATATATACAATCTTTTATTTTCTTTATTTTTGCTTTATTTATTTTCTTTAGGTTAAAATAGTAAAAACATACCAATATTTACATAAAGATGCAGGTTGGTAAGAATATGTATTTATTAATATATAAAGGTATTTTATAAGGGATTTTAAGCTAAAATAAATGAATAAAGATGATGAAATACAGATTCATCAAGTGTGTCCCCTTAGATTCGAGGCTAGGAGAAGACAGAGTGGTGAGATTCTCCTCATCGGACCTCTTTCAGATGAAGGTCTGCTTCCTGGTAGTTTTACTGGTTGAGGCATGTTGTAGTATAGATTTTTAGTTTCGTACTTTCATTCTTAGTGTAGATTTGCCTTTTGTTTCCAAGCATTTTTGTTTATTTCAGCTTATCTCCAAAGATTTTAAGTACATAGAGCACTAGGCTCCGACCTTTGTTCATTATGAAAGACTCATAGTTCTGTCCCCCTATTCATCTCATCTCAATCCCTTCCATATTCTCCATCTACTCAAATGTCCAGATCCCCTCGATTCTGCAAGAATCGAGTCCTCAATCTCCTCTCTTTCGCCATCGCCAGAGACACCCATCTCATCCCATTTTAGCTTCATACTTGGGTGAGAGCTTCTTTCTCGAGCCTTGAGAAGTTTTGTACAGGTCTTGCATTTCAGGAACCCCTCTTGGGGATATTTCACACTAGAAGACCAAGCTCCAGGTGGTCGAACCCATCTTGACCTTCAAGCCTCTTGTCAATGAGGCTCGGAGCGCCTTGAAATCGCCATATGATGCGGAATGAGCCCAGGAAAGATCTGAGTCCTCCAATAGCTCAAGAAGTGTCGAATGGAAGGAGAGAGCCCTTATTGAAGCTTGTACCATGCGACAATCTTCTTAGTTCATCCAAGCAGCCTCTGAGACGTCTGATGAAGAATAAGTGCCAGATCTAATCAAAGTTGCCCAAGCGAGAACGAAGCGTTGCTTCTTCTAGACAGTCCATGCGTTAAGTAAGAGTGCCTTCACCATCGATCATCACACATCAAGGGGTATATTTAGCTTACACCTCTCTGCCTTTTTGTTATTAATTTTAGTTTTAAAACATTCATCTGTTGTGTAATAAGCTTAGACTATTTTACACTATGGACCCTAGAACTTTAAATATTTGCATTTTGATCTACCCCGGTCAATCTAACATTTAAATATTTGGAATTCTACATCTTTAGCTCTATATTTAGTGTGCCTGTTATGAAATCCATGATACATTTCTAGAAATTGCAATTATGCCCCTTTTCTGTTAAGTCATTTTATTTTATGCATTTTATTTTTATATATTGCTTTGATTAGTCCAAAAATCTTAGCACAATTTGGTTGCTGGAACATAGATCTTTCCACAAAATTTTCATTTAGCCTTTTAAGTAATTTTCATATTTATAAAAATTTAAAAACATGTAGATTTTCTTATTTAGACTTATAAAATAAATAAAAATTAACATATCTACAGAAAATTCCAAAAAATTATATTAGCTAGTTTATATTGTATTTTATCACATATCCAAGATCACTAAAAAATACAAAATAGAAAACTAAAAAATCAAAACCCTAAAAACTTTATAAAATCAGTAAACATTCTAGAAAAAAATCCAAAAATATTTATTTCAATGCTCTAAATTTCTTTATTCTGTCGATTTTATGTTAAAAATGAATTGGTACATATTTTTAAAACCCCAAGTAAGTTTTGGATTTACCATTTGCACTATGTTGTGTTTATATACATAAAAATATAGAAATCCCAAAAAAACCCTAAAGACATAGAAATTATTAAAAACACAAAAATATGTCATTTTCTTTATTTTGACTTTATTAGACTTATTTAAAAAAATCAAAAAATATTTTATCTTCTTTACTTATATTATATATTTTAATAGTTATAAAATATAGAAGGACATAAAAAATTGCAAAGTTAAAACAATTAAATAAAAAATCAGAAAAACAATAAAAAAATAAAAATCCTAAAATTGGCTTATAATTAAAACCCATACAATTCATTAAGAACTAATAAAAAGTCATAAAAACAATTAAAACAAAAAAACATAAAAACACTATTAATGAGCAATAAGTAATAATAAATATTTACTCTGGTTTATCATTAGCCGTTTCGACACTCTTCCATACTTGCACTATACATATGTTTGAAGGGTTATAATAAATTTTGACTCTCATACACACATTTTGATATTCATATATTGTGGGTTGATTGTAGATTGATTGTGGATCGATCGACACAACGATTATTGTTCTAGACTTGTTAAGAGCAGTGGATCATCATCTCGTTCAACAAATGGCACCGTTGCCGGGGAGCAACGAAAGGTAGATTAGGTTTATCTACTTATGATCCTTGTCTTTATGCATCTGTACCTTTTATTCTTTTTATTTATTTTGCATAAAATTGTACTGACATGTCTCTTGTTTGACTTTTCTGTGAGGACTCTCGGAGCAAGGGAGGACATCTTAAGAGGTCCACTACACTCGAGTGAGGGCTGAGGCTGGCTATTCAGCCTAGCTAGCATGAGAGAACTATAGGGACAGATTGAGAGATGAAGAAGAACCATAGTTTCATTATCTTATATTTGCTTTTATTTTGTGTGAGAGAGATATTATAATAACTAACATGTAATATCTGAACTCTTAGTCACTCTAACACTCATACTATTCACTGGTCCATTTCACCAAATGCTGGTGCACTTGGACGACCCTATTGGGTTTTTGTGCTTTTATTGCCTTCTATCTTTATTCATCCCTTTTTTTACACTTGTTTTATTTAGTTTCTCATGATTTATGTTTTCTTCCTTATATACTTTTTACTTCTTCGCTGATTGAGCCCTTATATCTAGGTTTATTGCTCAATATCTAGGTCCACAACCTAAGTTGTATCATGTACTATAGTCTCAATGCGCTTGGACGTATAATCAAATACACATGTTCTTCACGTTAATAGCAATTCCCAATATAGGGTAATTTCATAGAACACATTGAATATATATTAGTTTTAATTTATGCACAGATCACTTGCATGTAGATTGCCAGCTTAAGATGTGCACCTTCTTCTCTAGCATCTGCATTCATAGTTTTCATCTTGCATCAACTTTTCTATCTTCCTTCCCCTGTTCTTTTGGACTTAAAAATAAAAAGGAAATCCGAAAATTCATTAGGCCTTTTCATGAAAAATATCGAAAAAATGACAGCCTACATAAAATCAAGACGGCTAACTCCACTTGATTCTAAAAATAAATGTAATGGATTCCTTTATTTGGAAAGAGAAACTCCCTCATTGGATGCATGTAATCTCTAGACCGAGTGAGTAATGTACACTTAAGGAGTAGAGACAAAGCCCTGGACTTGTATCCTAAGCGCTTAGACTTACTCTCGGATCCTGTTATTGCTGCAAGCACTTGCCTTGGACCTTAATTAAGTAGTATTGGGTTAGAATAGCTGTGATTCACCGACTCGGATAAAAACTACTTTAGGAGACTATACCTGTGAGTTTGATTTAAATAATTTCTTGAATAACCTAACTCTAAAATTGAAAAAATAATGACTGAACTCATATAGTCATCACAGAGTTTAGTAGGTGAATTAGGGGTTTGCTTTGTGTATGATTGTAATTTGGATCCGTTATGTTTCACTTTCTTTGAGTTTCTAGCCATCTTGAGTTTTCATCATCTTTCTGTCTCATTTTCCCTTTTATTTTCATTCTTATCTATGTTATGATGATGGGGCACTATTCGCTTCAACCGGATCTTGCAACTTCTTTTCACCCACATCATCCTCGTTCTCTTGGTCCGGTTCAAGATGGCTCTCTTCTTGAACCACAGTTGTGTCTTCTCAGATTTGAGATCAATCCCTGTCAGGTCGGTTTCTTGGTCGGTCTTTCGTTCGATACTTTTTCTTCATCTTCTTCATCTTTTTCTTCCCTATCCTCTTTGTTCTACCCATGTCACATTCTATTTCTTCTGGGCATTCTGTGCTATGAGTTGAGGCTCGTGTAGAGGATACTTAGCGGATGATTGAACCGTACATATATCAAGATGGAAGGATGATGCAAATTTTGGGGGATGTAAGACCAGATAGGTGTGATGAGTTTCTTAAGGATTCAGATATTATACACCAGATAGTGGATGTGATTTCTGAGGCACTACAAATTATGAACTATGTTGCAAACATTGTGAGTTTATATTTTAAGAAATTGATACATTTTCTATTGTATGCCCAACGAAGCTCGAGTCGATTACACACTTCATTGGTCAAGATTCTTGGATAACATCTCTTGTGGTATTCTTGGAGATGGAGCGGGAGCCCACATTGTCTCAATCGTTCTATCAACCAATCCACTTTCCATGTCATGACCTGCTAGATTCCATTCCTCGAAGGCACTTCTTAGATTCCTATGGATATTTTGGACCATTCCAACAATAGAAGCTACGTGAGGGTCACCATTTTCATATGCAAGATATTGATAGGCCAGCATAAAAGCTATTCATCCTTCAGATAGAAGAGAATGATAGATTTAATGAGAACTAGAAAATCTCCACCATTGCCCTACTCTTTATCGATGAGTTTGCTTCCATCAATGAGGGTTATCTGTGGGAGGATGCAACATCTTCATTGTGCTCGATTTCATTTCTTGAGGTGCACTGGATCTCTCGAATCACGAGCTAGTGTTTTAAGAGTCTTCTCTCCTTGATGACCCTTGCAAGAATGAGCCATGCCTTGAGATATTTGATGATTTGTCTGATTTATCTTTATTATTTAACATCAGATATCCTATTTCGTAGTGAGTCTCTTGATCTTGACTTTTCAAATCTTTTTGAGACTACGATTAACGTGAAGGATTCCATGATTGATCCTTTTTTCTCCATGTTCAGTTTTATCAGCTCTAGTAATTCACATTCTTCTTGTCTTCATTCGATGATTCCTTTGACGCTACTAGTTCCTTTCTTAGTTTTCTATTCTATTTTACCGATAGTAGACATCCACATAATTGTTTATTTATGTGTTTTAGTTTTCACTGTTGACTTCATTGTTGTTCTTACACTGAGGCATCGATGAGAGTATGACATTTGCTTTACATATGCCATCTTAAACCTTGATATAACATTATTCTAGCCTTTGTGCCAACCTAGGGGTGTAAATTCTAGTGTTTGTTGAGAGGCACCTCAACATTGTCTACCTTGTATATACGTATTTTGTCTTTTTACTTTTTTAGTTTTCCATTTGTTTTTTATACCCTAGGTCCCGCTTAGGATTTTTGTATCTACACTTAGGATACACTTTATCCTAAGTATATGGGGTGTAGACTTGGTGTTCATATTGTTTTGTTTCATTACTTCTATCACTACTTATACTTAGGGATCCTTTGCCCTATATATAGGGCAATGATGTTGTTCAATCTTTCTTATTTGATTTCATTTTCAACTTCCTTTTTGGTTCCCTCGCTTGTCTCTCAACTTGTTTATATTATGTGCTATACTTAGGGACTCTTAACCCTAAGTATAGGGGGAGGCAAAGCCGAGTCGTTGATTTTGTATATTCTCACCCTCGATCATCCCCTCTTAGTATACAATCTTCTATACTTAGGATTAGTTGATCTTGAGTATAGGGGGGATGATCGACTTCTCATTCTTTCATTGAGTCATTATAGTATAGTATTCTTCTATACTTGGCATGAGTTATGTCTTCATTTATTGCTCATAGGTCACAATGAGTATATAGTTCTCAATAAGTATAGGAGGTTGCATATATTGTATATATATTTTAGCCATAACTTGTACTTTCTTGTACTTTCAATAATATGGTTTATAATAAAATGGGTAAGTGTAACCAATAAAAAATTGAAGAATTCTTGTGAAAATATGTACAATTTTCTTTATCTGTTTGTAATAATTGGTTTGAAAATATTTTGCAAAAGTTTTGAAAAATGGTTATGAAATATTTTGAAAAATATATTGAAAACCTTTGAAAAAATCTTTGTAAAATGTTTGCAGACATTTGTAAATGTTTGAAAAAACTTATTGTTTAACATTTTACAAAATAAGTTTTCAAAAATGATAGTAAAATGCTTGCAAAAATGTTTTCAAATAGTTTTGAAAATATTGAATATAATAGTGTTATAAAATTATCCAAATAAAACCCTTAAAATCATGTATAAAACTTGTATATATTTGTATAAAATCCTTTGTAAAGATGTACACAATCCTGTGAATACTTGTAAATTCATGTTATTCAATAACCCTTTCAGAAATGCTTAAAAATTAAAAATTCCCAAAAATCTAAAAAAAATCTTCAAAAACCACATAAAAATTTAAAACCAAAAAAATCTACACAAAAATCCATTGCATTTGCATGCGTATTTTTCATAATGCTTTATACCACTAAACTAGTCCGGAATAAAATCTGAAGATTGGAGCCTGGTTTAGACCTTAATCCGCTTAATTTCAAAGGAACCTTATATGATCTGGAAATGAGAATTTTCTAGTCGACATAACTTAATTCTTTGAGTCCACAAGTATGTTAACATGTCATCTTGATTTAGCCTAAGCAGAATATTTCAAGACACACATATGACACTTGTTGACAGTGGCCTATCTTGGACAAGCACTCTGCACATAGCTCAACTGAGATGAGGTGGTTGATAAATCTCCATTTCATCACCTTTATTTTTTCATTTTGGCCTTCAAACCCTATCAAAATGCATGTAAATAACATTATTTTGCATAAAATAACATTCATTATTTATATTGTATTTATTATATAAAATAATATAATAAATGTCAAATTAAAATAATATACGAAGAAAAGAAAATGAAATAAAATAAAGGTATTTTATGACTCTAAATCCTAAGACCTAGACATCATAATGACTAATCTTCACGAAATAAAATAGGGGGAGATAAGGGCCAAAAATAAGAAATAAAACCCACATTTTAATTCTACAATAATTCATTTTCAGGATCAACTTTATTCTTTATTACTATACATCAAATAAATAAACTTTTTACATGAAAATTGTCGATAAAAATACGTAGAAAAATACAAAAA